>VUQR01037191.1:6047-26009 GCA_015108515.1 Hemichromis elongatus
ACTATTATGGAAATTTCTTGTAAAAGGAAGTGTACATTTCTTGTAATAGCTTTGGTACTGTATACACAGTGGGAGTCCCACGTTGTTTCTGAACCACAAACAGTGGTGTACTGGTTATTATTTCCATGTTCAGATGCTATACCACTTTGAAAGCAAAAGTGTCCCCTTTTTTTATATCTGTGTCTGTCCAGGAATGAGCTTCCAAATGTATTCCGGCAAAAAACTGAAACTCCATCTTACATTCAAAGTCCTAAAATTCATGATTTTACCAAGTGCCTTCACAGAGCCAGTATTTTGCATTACAGTGCATGTGTGTGTGTAGACTGAGATTTTCTTGCTATGTTTTTTTTTTTTTTTTTTTTTTTATTTTGAAAAAATTTTTTTTTTTTTTTTTTTTTTTTTAATTAAATGACTTCTTTTTTTTTTTTTAGAGCTATAGTTCTCCAGGCTTTCTAAAACTCTTTGAAAGTATTTCTTTGGACATTAGCTGCTTGTTCATTCATCTTCCCTCCAATTCTGTAACATCCCATTTTCAGACGAAGTTTTTCTTTGTTGAGACACTTAACGCTGACATATGAGTCACTCACACAGAAAAGGACATCTAACTCAAGCAGTGTTTTATCAACACATAACAGAGAACTCAGTAAAGAACTGGGATAACACAGTTTGAGAGACATCAACACGGTTATTCCCAAAAAAGGAAACGACATATTTCAGCATAGTGTGCAGAGTGTCCATAGAAAATGGACAAGTGAAAGACAAAAGAAGAAGTGCCAGGGCTAAAATCTAGCTACAAATCTTGACCTAAAAACCGCAGTGCTTGCCTAAGACTGTGTTGAAGAATGAAGGTGGTATTGTATTTAAAAATAGCAAAAGTTTTGTTGTGCAGATGTTTCGTTTTGCACCAGGGATAGTTAGGAACGCCTGTTTCGTAACTTTGCAGCCGTGCGCCCAAAAAGTGTCCGTAGCGTATTAACAGCTGGCTGTAGCTGCTCCCTTGTTAGTCCACTACGTGGCAAACACTGTGTTGTGGGTGAGTGTGTCAGTAAACAGGTGGATTTTTCAAACAAAATAAAGCAGAAAATGACTAAAACAGAAAAAATGAACGGCAAACATGGACGGACAGAAAGACGGAAACACAGCAGACACTAAACCTTCAAACTTTGGCATTTGAAATATCCGGTGAAACGAACAGTAAACGGCCAGCTTCATGAACTAAAATTCAACAACTATGACTATTACTACTGTAGTTTTTATTGTTACCTTTACTATTTTTCATCTGTTAGCAAATGGTAAGCCCAAAGCACTTCAGAAATGGGTAAAACTGATTTAAAAAGATGTTAAATATTAATGTTTTTTAGACAGTTATTCAATTCTTGCCTGTATTTCTAATATAGCACCATATATGTATAACAGCACAGTTCTAGGTGCGAGCACAGCAGCCTCCACCTGCACAGGGATGTGATTTTTTTTTTTTAATACTAAAAAAGAAAAATTCTGAACTTAAATAGAAGCAAAGTGTCATTCCTAGTATTATCCAATACCAATAGATACCAATACACCACTGGTGTCTATACTATTGATATTTGATTATTCAGCCCACCTCCAGTTTGGGAACTTCATAAAATAGCCTGTTAAATTTCCATCAAAACTTTCTAGATATTAGAATAGTTATGGCTGTAAGAAAATGTTACTTGATTAACTGTCTTAAAATAAGACAGGCTGTCATTGCAGCATGTATTATCTTAAAACATTCAAACAGTCCAGTTGAATTAATTAGGTCTAACTAATTCAAAAAGAAGCCTATATATAGATTTGCTCCTTTTTGCTATAGCCTATTAAGAATTACTCAACGATAAAGTAATGAAGAAAAGCATAGTGACATTTACTTTAAGTCAAAGAATCTTCCCTAGAAAGCACAAACATGTTCCTTAATACTGAAAACAAGATCCGCTTTGATCTTAAATTTAAATCTAAAATTATTATGCACGGTTTATTATGAGGTTTTTGTACTTGAGCTGGAAAAGGTTGGGAACCACTTTTTTAAGAGAGTTTAAATACACTGTTTTCCTACAGCATTTTTTAATCTGTGAATAATATTCACCCCAGCCTGTCTACCTTTGTAGTATCAAAGTGCCTGACTCTCCTGATCGAGATCCATCCTATTAACAACACTAAAGTCCTCAAGGCAGTGGACTTCAGAGTCAAAGTGCAGGTAGAGTGTTTCATTCACATTTTCCTACTTAAGTAGCAGTTACGAAGCATTAGTGCTCAGAGGACACGACTGTCATACCACATATCTTTTATGGCCTCTAGTTTACGTTCTATCACTTAATTGAACTCGGCGTACCCCCTTTTCCCCACTTTCTCTTCCACAGTCATGCCTTTTCATCAATTTTGTACAAAGCCTTGAATAAAAAGCAGCAAATTTTCCCCTTCATCTGGCAAATTGTTGGAAACCACTCATTTAGTTTTTCCGTGGCTTTTCTTTTTTCCTTAGTTCCTCCATCATGAAACTGACAGGAGATCAGGGCTGGAGAGCCATCTGCTGCTGCTGACTGAAGATAGATGTAAGCAACTGTGTCCTTATGCTGGCCTGCCTGTGGAACAAGAATACAGACAGAACTATGATAATACATAAAAAATAATACATACTGTAAAATCTACCATACATTCTTGCATTTGCATAATTATCATTTTGTGTGTTCTAGATGTGGATCTCTACCACGTGATGCTAACGAAGCAGGAGGGATATAGAGTGGTATGCTACACATTGCCTTTTTTTTTCTTGTAAAGGAAGTGTTTGCAGATTGTTGACTCATCTGAGCTATAAATTGCATGCAGGATTTCATGGCTGGTAGATTCTGTGCAGTTCTGCAGAGACATAAATTCTTTCCAAGGGTGCACGAATTTAGTAATTAATAAGCAAAACAGTTGGGGTGTATTTGCATAACCCGGTGCAAAGAATATACTGCTTTAACCTCCTTCTCAAAATACACTGCATGTCTTCTGCAGGAGACTTGCATTGACAATTCAGCGTTGGTGAGATCAAATGTTTGTGTGTTGACCAGGTGATAATGAACCCTGAACGTTTGTCCAAAACGGCAGAGAGAATCGTGGAGGATTTTTGCTGGGTGCAATGGGACAGGCACACGCAAAGGCTCTACTATCTCACATTTAAGGCAATGCATACAAACGCGCATTCGGATATGGCAACAGATACGTCGGGACTTGTTTGATTAACGCAAAATGCTCGGCTTGTCTTTTGCAGGAAAAGTTTGTGCTCCGAAGCGTTCAGTTTTACCCAAGCCATAACTGTGAAACTGTGGTACGCTATCTCTGTGTCTTATATTTTAATGCATGCCACTCTTTGTGCCAGAATCAGTGCTGTGTTTTTGTTGTTCGTGCTTTTACTTTGAAATAACGTACCGCTCTGATAACAGTTCGAGCTCCCTTTAGAGCTGCCTCCCAACTCCTTCCGCACAGTCAAGTAAGGCAACTTTTAGCAGAGTATAAAATAGAAATATGTCGGTTCTATATTCTGCGTTCCTTTGAACATTGTCTTTGTGTTCGTGTTCGTCTCTATGACAGGTTTGCAAATCTGGGTTTCGACCATTATCACGCCCACAGGCCGGAGCAGGAGCTTGTTAGTTTGCAAGTATTCACAAATAAAATAGGTAAGACGCCCTCACACACATCCATGCACCGCTGTCTATTCATATGCTTAATCATCTCACATTGAAAAGTCAGATAATGAGACTAATTTGATGCATTTGTGCGATTCCTATCTCTCTTTATAAAAACAAGAAGGTAAGTCCCCGCCTCCCCTGACCTCCAGGGGTCCGAAATCTTGGCCAATTCACAATTTCAGTGATGATTGAAGGATTTGTGGAGATGATCACTTTATAATGAGGTTCTGACCAATTACCATCAACTGGAGGCTGAGATGACTAAATCTTACAAGCCTCCTTAAGCTTCAGAGGTGTTTTCCAACAGCATCACAACTGATGATGCTTTTGCCAGTGATTAATTCAAAAGCCGATTCGTTCAGCTGATCTGTCAGTTCCTCTCATCATTGTCATCCTTCTCACTTAATATTTATCTGTTCTAGCTCATGCTGCTGTCCCGGTTATATTCACACTCCTCAGATTTTCGTCCTGTATTTCTTTTTTTGTGCTGCATGATTAAACATAGACGGTTTAATGGCATACAGAAACAGGGACAGAATCGCATTGACTATAGATGAGCTGCACTGTAATGAAACTGCTTTATTTGAGCTTTAATGTGAATACAAGAGTAACATCTGCCTCGAGCAGCTTGTAAATCTTTCAGGATTTACTTTCTTATACTGACTTTCATCCATTACCATTAATTAGAGAAAAATCAGACTGCAGACTCGTTCTGCATGTTAAAGCCTTGTATTCATACTCAAGCATGAATATAAAGTGGTCAACACATTTCTCTCTTAAGCATGAATATGTAGTAAACAGTACATTTCTTTGTGTGTATATAGGTGGGTAATAAATTAAACCCTTGACCAACCCAGAGGGGATTTGATATCAGCTTTAGTGTGAGGGGCACCTTTTGGCCATGGTTTGTGGGTGGTCAGTCTAAAGGGGTACAACAAAGTTGTTCTGAGTGATCACTTTCACCTTATGGTGAAACATTTTTATGCTGATGGAGCGTCATCATGCTGATGGCAGCGCTTCCATCGAGGGAATGTTTCTATAAGTATGACAGTGGCTATGTGCTGTGGCCTTCAGATCGCAACCAAATTCATTCCCTGTTTGAAAATTTGTGCTCTTCATCACCACCATCATCAAAGCACCTGAGGTGGAGGGATCATTTTGGGGGCGAAAGACTTATTATTCAATGCCAGAGAGTGTTCGGCTCTTCTGACAGCATGATGTGGTGCAATACTTTAAGATTGTTTGTTTATTCTTTTAATTTGGAACCTGTCTTACATACACTCATTGGCCACTTTATTAAGTGCACCTTCTCAGCTGCACATTAATAAAAAAGGAGAGGAGAATGACCAGAAGGCAACAGTAACTCAAAAACAAAAACACTTTTGACAACCAAGGTATGCAGAAGAGCATCTCTGAGCTCTACAGCTGCAGAAGACCGCAGCGGGTGCAACTTCTGACAGCTAAGTATGGGAAACAGAGGATATAGTTTGCACAGGCTTGCCAAAATTGGACAAGACTGGAAAAATCTTGCCTGGCTCGATGAGTGTCTGTTATGGTTGGTAGGGGCAGACGTTAGCTAAACAACATGAAAACGTGTATGATGGTGGCGTAATGACATGGGAGGTATTTCCGTTGCACACTGAGCATTGTTTAAACACCATGCCATGCTATGCCTGAGTATTGCTTTTTCCAACATATCACAAAGCTCAGATCATCTCAAACTCAGACTCAAATGGCTTCCACAGTCACTAGGTCTTGATCCAGTGCAGCACCTTTGGGATGTGGCGGAGCAGGAGATCAATGTGAAATTGAAGATTACTCATGTGCAGCTGACAAATCTGCAGCAACTGTGTGATACTACGTGTCAATATGGACCAAATAAATGCTCCATTTATTTTTTTAAAATTTTTTTTACACAAAGAAATGCGCTGTGAAGGAAGAGAGGTCGAATTATTTCAAAATAATATAATCAAATCAGAATTCCAACCTTTAACAAGGCATGAGTAATTTTTACAATTACTATATGGCTGACTCTATAACCTCTGAATATAATCTCAGTATTTCACTCTTATTACTTGTCCTATTAAAAAGTAAGTAATGTTAAATATTAACAATATGAACAGAGTATATGGTATAATATTATATGACGATAAATCTGATCTAATTTTTCATTGATAATCGTGAATTCTGCCACGATTTGATCTGTAGCTTCCCTGTTTTGTGCTTTACTCTTAGGAAGCATGTGCGTGTGTTATACCCAGCCTCTTCAAGACAAACATGAACTTCTCTACACTGTGGTCTTAGTTCACAAAGGTGTGTCTGTGCTAGCTCCTAATTTTTTTCCTCCTCTATCTTTTACAGTTTTTATCTCAAGCACACGGAGACAAATGTGTTTTTTTTTTTAACTTCCTGCAGACTGCAGCAAGAAGTTCAGGGTGTCTCTGGGCAGTGATGCATCACCACAGAAAGCCACCCAGCTCCATCCGCTCTTCATTCCAATAGGTCATTGCGCACACAGATATATAACACACACGCACACACATCTGCATCCTAATATATGTGAGTTTGTAAGGTTGACTTTCAAATAGAAACACAGCCACACAAAATATAGATGAATGTGTTTATCTGCACAGAGCCCAAGAAATGCCTGGTGTGCCTGAGGCATAGTAACTGACAGTGATGCCATGTGGCTTTTTTTATATAGGTTACTACATCCTGGTATACCTGCAGGATTATTTCCTCCACTGTATCAACACCAGGCAGCAGGAGATGCTCTGTCACTCCCTCTTCCTTTCTGGTAAGTGCCTGTGCTAAGCAGTGGCAGAGATAGTATTATTTTCTTTCTCTTTCCCCTCTGTAATATATGCTTGTTTATTTCTCGCATGACTTTTAAACGTGGAAGCTGCCTTATCTGTCAATAAGACGTGCACCTCGAAATAAGCTGATTTATCTTCTGTGTCTGTGCCTTGTCCCCTGTCTGTCTGACTCCACAACATGCAGGTCGTGATGTGAACCTGGGCCTGCAGTGTCAGTCAGCCGACATCACAGTTTTGCATGCAGAGGATGAGTCCAGTGCTTGTCTGCTGGACCAGGCCACCGGCAGGATTCACAGTGCCGAGCTCAGCCCCGCCTACCTGCTGAAGATGCTGCGGTCAGACACAAATTCTAGGTGGGCATGACTCAAAACTTAGAAGAGGAGTGCATAGGAGGAAGGTGCAGGGAGGGAGCAGGGAGGCTTTTTTGTGTGTACACCTGCAAGTATCTTTCTGAATAAACTTAGCGTTTACTTGAACTTTCGCCAGGAGTCACCTCGTAGCTTGATAAAGATGCAGCAATGGCTCTTTTCTCTTTTTGTTTAACAGACAATTTTTCATTCTGTTCACTTTTGAAACTTAAATCCACTTTTTTTTTAACAGCATGCATTCATCACAATGTAGTACCTGACTGCTGGCTCTCTGCCTGTACATCTGCCTGTGTTTATATATGCGTTTTCCTATATTATGGTGTATTTATTATATGTCACCTGCATTCAAGGTGTCCCAGCAGTAAGGCTGACCCTCAGCGCCTGGCTGCCCTCCACTGCCTGCTGGTTCACATGGGAACTGACCCAAACCTGGAGCTAAAGGTGCGGATGAACACAGAATAATTGAGTTTCGTGAAAAAAAACGTTTACCTTCAAAGGAAATGTACTGCTCTACAAAACATTATCTTTGTTTTCCAGCACATTCAAAACAAAATGACTGTCTTTTTGTAGAACATAATTTCAGGAGGAAAATAGTCACTGATTTTTATTGGGTCTTAAACAAACTTACAAAATCAATAAGTTCTCCTTGAAGTGGAGAACTCACAGCAAAAAAAGACAAGATAAATAGGCAACAAAGTGGAGAAAGCAGCTGTTTGAATAAGTAAACATCCAAGGTCAGTGTTAGGCAATTTCCCTAAAGAACTAAAGATGTACAACTGAGAAGAAGTGAGCGGATAAATGTAGGAAAGGCGCTCTTTCTGCACTTTTGTGTATATGCGATAGGTGTCAACCTTGAGTTGGAAGCCTTTTAGAAGTCAGAGAGAAAGACAGAAAAGATGGGATGCTGTAATGAAATGGGCGAGGAGAGAAGAGAAGTGGGCAGAGATCAAATAGAGTTAAACACAGAGAGAAAGGGAGAAAGTGTTTTGTTTTGGCACGGTGCTGTGACTCAGACTATATCAGTGTTACTACTAAATTAAGATGTTCTAGATTGTCATAAATTCTTTCTTTAGAGGTTAAATGAGTCGCCAGCTTCATTAGTGCAAGCTGTCAGTGGGAAATTGGACACCATACAGAACTTTTATATCCTTTGTAGACTCTGCACCAGTGTAGTCGAGGCTTTGATAAAGTGGCACAAAATGTTCATAGAGTTTGAAACTTTAATACTGGGAATACTGCGTAACTGAAGGTACTCTGTTTCTAACTTGTCTTCTGACTCTACTTCAGCTCTGACTTATGCTACAGGGCGAGGGTCTTTATACATCAAAGCAAGATCATCTAAAAAATTCTTATCTGTGATTACAGCTGTCACCAGCCATTACCAAACACGGTACCCAGCTGACATCAGGATGCTCACAAAAGTAAAATGCTGAAGTTCTTGCCTCCCTCTTCACCATAGGGTGTTTTAACTAAACGAATTAACTAAAGGTTCGATCTAAATATCTATAGCAACGGTGGTATTGGTATGAGACTGATAGTATTGTGATGCGATCAATATTTTCTTTCTTTTGAAAAAAATTGACCTCAGTCATGTTCTATGTCACAACCGTTTTCTTTTGCCTGTCACATCTATTTTATTTATAGCCTATAGCACAATTAAACAGCAGTAGTTGGCCCAAATTGCTGTAGAGAATGGCACATTTACAGTCCAGAAAAACGCAGTTTCACAGCACATGAAAAGCTGTTTTGTTGTGTTAGCTAATTACTGTGGAAAGTGGAAATTGCTGTGATTTAGTAGTAATTAAAATGAGTTCAGAATTTGTATATTGATGGTGATTCATATCATAAATCATGGCACATTGCTCTCTGCTACATAAGCAGCCTTTATAAGCTAAAAAAATTATATTGGTAATACTGGCCATGTATTTATTTGGCATGGAATAGATCATGGGTGGGCAACTCCAGGCCTCGAGGTCCAACACAGCTGATTTAAATGGCTAAATTACCTCCTCAACATGTCTTGTAGTTCTCCAGAGGCCTGGTAATGAACTAATCATTTGATTCATGTGGGTAGACCCAGGGTGAGATCTAACCTGCAGGACCCTGGCCCTTGAGAGATTCCCACCTCTGGAATAGATACTAAGATTTGCAGCATTGTACACCGCCACCGCTAACTTCCTAGCATTTGTTAATTAGCCCTTGTTATGTCCACTGACCTTTTGGCCTCATCTTGTAACAGAGCTGTCTCTCGTGTAGCAGTGCCACGGGTTTTTGAGCTAAAAAAACATCGGAAATATGCTTAGCTAATTTGTGTTCTATGCTATGAATTACCTGAGAAACTATTTATCAGTTCACCTTACTTCAAGTTATTAGCTAACACTGCCTAGCCTGGTTAGCATGGAGCATGTTACAGCATGCAGCCTGTTACAGTTGCTCCTGCTTTTTTTCGTTAGTTTAATTTTTCTTACCTATTCTTTTTTGTTTCACTTGTAATTTCATCTTCTTATTATCTTTCCCTCTACATTATTTACCCTAGGGATCAATAAAGTATTCAGATTCTCATTTCACAGAGCTAGAGTTATTTGCTGACTACTAGCTTACAGATGAAATATTACAATCTACCTCACCAAAAACAGGCTGCTACAGTGAAGCACAAGGCATATTTTTTGCCAGACATTTGCATTAAATATTCTCCAGAAGGCCCAGTTCAGAGACTTATTAGCAGAGAATTAGTAGAGGTTACACCTAAGCAGAGAATTAATAGCTTCTAGTGAGGGCTGTGACCTCAATAGTACATTTTCTACCTTAATAAACTTTAAATCCCACTGTAAACATGTTTATTTATTTTATAAATTTAAGAATTTTAAAATGGGAGATTACAACTTTAGACCAATTTTTAGCCCTGAAGGTTGCAGCTTTTTTAAATTAATCAACTAATGAGCGATGAGAAGCCAGAACATGGCAGCTGTTTGGCTACTTATAAAATAACCTTCGAAACTAACGACCTGTCTTCTAGCTTCCGGTATTAATCCCATCATTTAACTTTTCTCAAATGTTAAACTATACCTTTAGGGGATAGGAGAAAATTACCAGTCACTTATTGAGGTCACTGTGGAAATGTACGTGAATAGCACAACTATAAATTAATCTTTTACTGGTATCGTCTCCTTGTGTTTTTATCATGTCTCCAGGTTATTGAATGGCTGTGTGACAACGTGAACACCTTTGAATCTTTTGATCAGATCCAGGAGTTTATTTTAGGTCAGTGGCAGCTGGAGAATGGATACACAGTTCCTCCTGAGTATCACTTCTCCTTTCTTTTTAAGTCTCACTGCTTGCTTGCCTTTTTATGTGACTTTCTGTTTGTGACTGTAGATTGTTTGTTTGCATCTTATCTGCACTAAGATGAATGGTTTCATCAGTTTTGTTTGGCTTTGGTGCCAGTGGCGCCACACGCAGATATGTAGAATTTGAAAATAGTTTTGGTTTTTCTGAAACCTCACAGACACATAGTTTGCACAGACCACTGCAAATAGGGTTAAGTCCAAGCTGACTAACAACATTTGGCATTCCCTGTAAGGAAATACTTGGAATAGTGTGTGATATTTAAAACATCACCCAGAGAGTCAACGACTGCCTTAGATTGTTTGCACCTGGCTGCATACATTTGCATTTAATTGGCACTGCAATAACTATTTCACCTTGCTATCATTTTAAGAAATCATATTTACTTTATGTGTTACCATACAGTATAGGAAGACAATAATTGTGACCTAATAAAGGAGACATTAGTACATTGTGATCACTCATATATCCTAGTGATAGGGGTGAGGCATGGGCAGAAGTGCCTCATTTACCTTTTAACTATGCCTAGATTAAAACACTCTACATGTTTAAAAGCCAGTCTGTCTGTTCTGTCTCTGATGGTTTGCCTATCTGCCTCTCACACACAGCCTCATTGTACAGAATAAGCTACGAGAAGGCTCTCAGCTTGGATAAAATCCTGCCTTACTCCTCTGTATTCGACAAGAAGGTACCACACATATATACATAACTTTGTGCAAGCAATCCCTTGGCATTTGCAATTGAAAGTGGCAACTCAATGTACAGTACTATGCAAAAGTCTTGAGCAACCCCCTATCCTTCTGCAAATTTCTTTGTATTGTGGTAGGTGCAGCTATTTATTAAAACACATGAACATAGATGGAGATAAAGAAAACAGGCAAATGTTATAACAGAGTTTGTACAATTCTAACAAGCTTGAAAGTAAATTATTATTCATCAACACAGCCTGAACTATCTGAGGCAAGCTTTCTTGTAATTATTCTTTAATTATTTCTTAGGAATGGGTCTCCAGGCTTCTTGAAGGAAATTCAAAGCTCTTCTTTGGTGTTTGCTTACCTTTTGTTTGGTTCTCTGCAAGTCAAGATGATCCACACTGATTCAATAATTCAATCTATGACTGATAGTTCCATAGCGTGAGAGTGTGTGTTTTTTTTCTTTACCCAGGTGGGTAAAGCTGTTGCCTCACAGAAGGAAAGGTCCTGAGTTCAATTCCACCATCAGGCAGGGGTCTTTCTGGGTGGAGTTTGCATAATCTCCCCATGTTTGCGTGGGATAATTTGCCCAGAGGTGTGAATGCAGGAGTGAATGTGAGCGCGAACGGTTGTCAATGTGTTAGCCCTGCAACAGACTGGCGACCTGTCCAGGGTGTACCCTGCCTCTCGCACTAAGACAGCTGGGATGGGCTCCAGCGCTCCCTGCGACTCTGAAAAGGATAAGGGGAAGTAAATGGATGGATGGAACACATTATTTACTGTATTGGCAGTGTGTTTGGGATAATTGCGATGCTGAAATATGATGCAGACGTGATCAGACGTTTTCTAGGTATTGCATGGTGGATCAAAATGATGATGGTACTTTTTTTGTGTTCATCATTCATCAGTTTTGACATGATCCCCAACAAAACTCTGGCCTCAAGTCAAGTCAAGTGGCTTTTATTGTCATTTAAACCATGTACAGTGGTACAGTACAGAGTAAAACGAAGAGTGTGTGTGAGGGGTGTGTGGGGTCCTCCACAATGCTGGTGGCTTTGCGGATGGAGCGTGTGCTTCATCACGAAGGGAAGAGAGGCTCCAGTGATCTTCTCAGCTGCTCTCATTATCCGTTGTAGGGTATTGCGATCCGATACAGTGCAGTTACCATACCAGTCAGTGATGCAGCTGCTTAGGATGCTCACGATAACCCCTCTGTAAGGCATGGTGAGAATGGATGGAGGGAGATGGGCTTTTCTCAGCTTCTGCAGGAAGTAGAGACACTGTTGGGACTTTTTGGTTATGGAGCTGGTGTTGAGGGCCCAGGAGAGGTTCTCCGCCAGGTGGACACCTCACTCACTGTTGTACCTCTCCCCTGACGTTTTTTGCATATAATGATAACGATTTGGAAAAAAACTTATTCAGTTTTATTCACACATCTGTTTCCACTGATTTTCTACTCTCTACTACTTTCAGCTGAGATCATTTCCGTTGAGGCTTCAGCAAACAGTAGATGGTTCCACTGAAGGGCCAGACCTCTCTGAATCTCAAAGGAACTGTGTAAGATCTCGGGTGACATATGATGGAATTCTTAAGGGCGTGATTTTCAGATACTATCTACTGCCGCTTGTCCGGTTTCTTAAACTTCTTTAGGACACAAAAAAACATTTCTCTGAAAATGATGAGATATAAGACTGGACTGAAAATGAGTGAAAAATTAGCTAATATCCAAAGAAGGCCTCGCTCCTTGGAAGCCAAATATAAATATTTGACACCCAGCCACAAGACTTTTGCACAGTACCGTTAGTATTGATTTAAATGCTTGTGAGCCACACACACTTTTTTGTATTTGTGCTTTAGGAGGTGCCAGAATGTTTGATGAACGTTCCTGATGTGTTTTGTACCACAGCGATTCATACTGAATCTACCTTCACAGGGAAGGTAATAACACATTTCTCACACTTGAAGTCCGAGAGTTATTTTAAAACAACGTGACATTGAGCAGCACAATTTTGTTTTGAGAAACATTTAATTAAACTAAACTAAACTTTAAAAAAGCGATTAAATTGAGAGATTGTGTGTTGCATTAAATATTACTCATGCAAATACAAGTCACTGAAATTAATGCAGTTGTCCATAATACATTTATATGTAAAACAGCGTGCACCGCTCCGATGTAATTATCCTCGATTGTTTTGCCCTTGCTTTGTTGCTGTTGTGGTGCTGCTTGCTTCTGTGTAAATCTGTGAGCAGGCCAGGAGTCTCCAGGGCTTCTGGTCAGAGCTGCAGTGGAACACAGAGAGGACAAAATATCTTGATGCTGATCCTAACCCCCGATACAGAACCTCACACATGCAGGCTGACTGGGACAAAATGGTGAGTGCGGGTGTATGTGCATGCCAAAACATCCCATGTATTAATTCGCTGTAAATCACCCGTGTATATGAAATGTATCTGATCGCTGGTAGCTGTTCAAACATGTTCTTTGGTATGGGGCTGAAAATGCATGTGAGAAAATGTGTACGTCCTTGTCAAAATACCGGGGGGGGGGTATTTTCGAAACAATGGAATCATATTTTCAGCGTCTCTCATGATGGGTGTTTGTTTCAGAGGTCCGAGAGGAGACCCTCCAGCCAGATGAATCACATAGAGGAGAACACAAAGAAGTAGGTCTGCCTCCCACTTGAGATTTGTTAAGAAATATGCCGCAGCCTCACAGTCCTGAAACGAGAGGAGGGGGCGCAAATGCACCTCTGCATTATGTTCCAGTGTTTTTAACAATGAGTTTTGAAATTACGCACAGTTTTCTTTTTTTCTTTTTCATTTTACTGCAGTTTCACTGGTGGTTTCAGAGTAATGAACGCTTTTCAGCATCGTGCCCTTTGTTTTTACAAGCATATGCTGATTGGCCCGATAGGGTAGCTGTTATTGGTTGTTAAAATCCAGTTTGAAATTGTCTCAAATTATCGCACTTGTCACAGCAGCTGCAAAACTGGCACACAGCTCCAGGTTATTGCAAAAAAAAAAGAGACTTGAGATGCGCTCATCTTTCAAGGATGTGGCTGGTATAATTACTTATTCGACCGCGAACAAACAATGATTACTTCGGTCCCTATCAATGCTCAGTGCCAGTTAGCTCTAAGCCCACTTGTTCCAATCAAACGCGACCCCTAAAGACTGCACTCTTATCAGATCGCTAGCCTAATTTATTAAAGACTTAAACAATTTATAGTCCCGCAAATGTATCCTGCTTAAGTAGGACAAGCAGTCTGTGCCGCCAGAATTTTGCTCTCACCCAGCATCTTTTTCCATGACAAGATCCCTGTATTGACAACCCGTTGTTCTAACATTAGACTATGAAACCAGATATCCTGCCTGTAAAACTCCTAAGTACCTGCCAGATCTACTCACTTTACATAAACATACGGGAAAGCTTAAGTCTTCCTTTGTTTAGAAAGGTACAACAAACATTGTACTTCCAACTTCTGGAATACTTTGCCAGATTATGAAAACCTTCCTGTTTTACGATCATAGCCCCATTTGATCCATTTCGTATTTGAATTGTGATACCGATCGGCTTGGTCTATATTTATATTCACAGACTGTTTACCTGTATCAGACTGTTTACACGTTATGTTGAGTCTTGGTGCTAAATCTCTCGTCCATAAAAGAGAATAAGTAAAATAGAAAAACAAATCCAATCCTGAGTGAGTTGGGATGTTGAGTAAAATGTAAATAAAAACAGGATGCAATGATTTGCAAATTATTCACAGTAGAACATAGAAAACATACCAAAATGTACAATTTTAAGAAAAACATGAATTTGATGGCATGAACACATTTAAAACAGTTGAGACGGGCCGTGTTTACCACTCTCTTCTTTTAACAACAGCCTGCAAACATCTGAGAGCTGAGAGAAGCAGCTGCTCGACTTTTAGGAAAGGAATGTTATCCCATTTTTATCTGATAGAGGATTCTAGCTGCTCAACAGTCCTGGCTCTTCTATAACACATTTATGAGCTGGTGAAACTCTTACTAGTAAACCATGCTGTTGCAGTAGTTTGTAGTTTAACACTGTCTTGCTGAAACATACAAGGGTTTCCCTGAAAAAAAGCATTAACTGGATGGGAGAATATGTAACTATACCTTTCACCTTCATGGTGCCTTTGCAGTTGTCCAAGCTGCCAAATGCTATATCACAATTATAGCCCCATACCATGAGAGATTCGGGCTTTTAAACTGAGTGCTGATAACAAGCTGGATGGTCCCTCTCTGCTTGATTGCTGAGTATGAATAAAATTTTTTGATTTGTCCGACCTCAAATGAGTTTTCCACTTTGCCTCAGTTCATTTTAAATGAGCTTTTGCCCCAAGAAGACAACAGAGTTTCTGGATCATGCTCACGTATGGATTCTTCTTTGCATGCATAGAGCTTTAACCTGCATCTGGCTGGTACAGAGATTTCTCCGGATTCTCTGAATCTTGATATTTATGCGCTGTAGCTAAGAAGATAATCAAACTTTTTTTTGCAATTTTACATTAAGTAATGCTATTCTGAAATTGCTCAATAAGATGTAAACACAGGGGTTTTTTTCTGATAGGTGAAGCTCTGCCTATCTTCACTTGGTAAACTCTGCCTCTCTAAGATGCTCTTTTTATACCCAATCGTCTGACTGACTTTGTTTAGTTGACCTAATTAGCTGCAAACTGTTCCTGCAGCTGACTCTTTTTAGTACCACATTTGATATTTTCAGTTTCACAATCTGATATATTTTCCACATCGTCTTGCAAATAACATATGTCTTTGTGAGATTTGCAAATCATTGCATTCTGTTTATATTTGCACTTTACACAGTGTCCCAACATTTTCTAAACTGGGGTTGTATCTGATTGTCCATTCTTAACTTTCAGAACCTCCTGGGAGCCTCTTCTTAGAGTTGGATGTGAGAGGTTTAGTTGCTTTAATCCAAGTCAGAGTAAACTAAAAAATCCCAGGGCTGTATTTCAGTATGGAATAACAAACCTGATAGTTTCACTTTCAAAGTTAAAGCATTAAAAAACACAGAAGTTGGCAGAACATCCTAACTTAGCTTATCATTTTTGGTTGATACGTCTATTTGGTGGTTAAGCTGTTGATATACAAGCTGGTGCAAAGTTTACTCTCAGCTTTTCGGCTCTTGTGTTTTAACAAAATCCAGCCACACTGTTGACTTTTTCACACAGACTCAATTAGTTTAGAGATGACGTGTGTTCAGTTTTTCCTACTGCCGAAACTAACGAATCAATTCGGAGGGTTACTGATATGGTGCTTTTCTCTGTGTGAAAGTAACACCAGTAATAGTGTGATCGATACGGTTCTGAGACAGCTGTAGAAAACATTTAGTTCACAGATCATAACGTCCACTCTTTTACTAATCGACCTCTCTTTGAACTTCAAGCACACAGCATCCAAGCTTTATAGTTATTTTTGGCACAAATGTAGCCACTTAGCAGGAATAAATGAAGTCTGCATAGCCTAAAAGTGAAATCATAACTACGGCCCTTTACCATTTGATAATGACTGACTTGATGATGGACACATACCTGCATGCACCATTATTTGAAAGCCTGCTTTGTTTGTTTTAGAGAGCCGACCAAACACCTTTTTGGTTTATAATTAGCTTCCTGCAGGCAAAACTCTGGAACCTGCTTACAAACTTTTTGCTTTCATAGTTAATGCTGCACACTGCAGCAAATGTAGAATTATACTGCCTCCTCAGCTTACAGCATAAAATGTAATACTCTTATTATAATGCTGGCTTGAGGGATTGTTTTCACACAAAGCTTTGCTTCTTATTTTGTAGAGTTCTATCAATGGTGGACACCTGGACTCTCGGTAAGATGGCACACAGACTCACAAACACCAGACATACAACATACACAAGTACACAGATATAGCCCGAACATTTTAAATACTCAAACTTAGACTGTGTGTGAGTATGTTTGGGCTTGCGTATTCTTATGAGGCTCTATTCCTCACGCTCACTGGAGAGTGTGGCTAAACAAAACTACCTCACTAATTTACCTTGGAATGAGACAGAGACGAGGGAGGAAAGAGGTAGAAAAGCAAAGAAAGAAAGAAAAACAAAGAAAAGCCAAGAGAAAGATAAACGCAATTATATAACACTGAGGAGCTTGGTACTCGCATATCCTGCTCTCTCCCTCATTTTCTTTCCCAGTTTCACGTGTCTCTCATATGACGCACGTAGCTCCAGTGCAGCTGTTACCTGTCAGACACAACACAGGACACCCCCACCCCCCCCACAAACACACACAAACACATGATCTCATACCCAAATCCTCCCTCAGATTGATTTTTTAAACACACGTATGATTGCGTTTTAACTTGTAAATATTTGCATACTTGTAAGAAGCTAATTTTACTGTAAATAGTTTATGATTTGGTGTTTTATTACAGCTGTAATGCAGACAGTCATGACTGCTGGATTTTGTTGCATTGCTAGAAGACGTTTTAAACTTGTATTGCATTGAATTAGTGATAAGATTTATGTTCACAGATACTTTTCTCCAGTTAACCTTTCTTGTGTGGTTTAAGGCAGCGGTGCCAAACCCCCGGGCCATGGACCGGTACCGGTCCGTGAGTCGTTTGGTACCGGGCAGCAAGAGTTGAGGTTCAGGTGTGAAATTTATGGTTTCAGGGTTTTTAATGGTTTTTATCATTAATATTTATTGTTTTTAACGTTAACTCAGTGTCCCTGTGTCTTTCCCGTGTGTTACGAATACATTTTCTTTTTTTTGGTTCCGGTACTGGTTTTATTTTGTTGTATTTCTCCGCGACACCTTAAAGGCCGAGCCGTGAAAATATTGTCGGGCATAAATGGGTCCGTGGCGCAAAAAAGTTTTGGGACCGCTGGTTTAAGGGATGGCAGTGTTGATCTGGCTTATAGTTTCTTCTTGATTAGGGATGTTATGATATACTGTCATGATTAGGCTGTGTGGCAGGCAGGTTTGGACCCAAACGCAGGACTCATAGACAGGAGGTTAAACTTAAAGCGCCACTTTATTGCTGGGATTCAAAACTCAAAACACTGGGTCACCGAACCAGGATCGTGATATATAGTATTTATAGAAATGAAAAACACACATATGATAATCTTGTGTGGTTCATTTTTCCCAAACATTCTATCAGTATTAAAATATTATAATTTTTGATTAATTATTTTTACCACGATAGTCAAGAAGTGAAATTTTAACCCCATGTGGGTCAGGTCGTGATTCCTTTTTTTATACAGGGCCAGGTGGATTTGGCTTTTTTCCTTTAATGAATGAAATCATTTAAAAAAATCATTTTATATTTGCTCAAGTTATCTTTGACTAATATTAAAATTTGATGATCTCAAAGAAAATACAAAGTAAAGTATCGAGATCACTAACTGATACAAAACCAAAGAGACTAAATTCAAACGACTCTTCACATATTTATTTTTCAGTATTAGTATTGTTGATAATTATGTCAGCTTCATTCATCCACTTATTCAATTCAGGGTCACGGCCTACACGTAAAACAGCTGATTGCTTTGAACTGACAACAGGCGTACATTGAACCTGGCAGCACAGTCTGCAGGTTCGCTGTGCGTTGCAAGCACTTTTTTTTCATATCTGTAAAAACATTTTTTGCTGTAACATCAAAAAGTTTACTTCTTGCATGCGTGAAAGGGATCAAAAGATGTGTGTGTTTGTGTATGCACGCATGTAATAATTAATCTAAAGCTGCAGTGTGGTCCACTTTTGTGAGATTGACATAAAACAACTTCACCATTCCAAAATACTCTCACACTCACACACACACACACACACACCCACACACACACACACAGTGGGACTGCAGCTTCGTAACCCCCAAAGGTTTGGGATTTATTTTTAAAGCAAAAAATGCTCAAAAAGAATCTATTAATATCTTATATACAGCTTCTTTTTATTTTAAATTTAAAAGCCATAAAGAAATCACAGTTTTTGGTTTCTTACATTTCTACTGATGGCTTGTTTAATGATGTTCCAGGACTCACATACGTGCCTACCTGTGCTTGATTAATTTGGCATAGCCTCAGCATCAAAGCTATCTTCAAACGCCCCTTTTATGCGCACACTTTCACTATTGCCTGCTCTCTTCTAGATAAGAAGCTGGTGCCGCTTTTCCAGGAGGAGGATCATCAACAGAGGGCACTCATAGGCCTGGTGAGCGAGCGCTCAATAGCTGCATCTTCGCATACACACAAATAAAGTGGACTTCATGTCCAGAAGTATGTTTGATGTATTTTTGGCTAGGGAGTTTCAGTTACTACCAAAAAAAAAAAAAATCTTAATGTCATTACGCAGACGGTGATATTTAAAAAAGTGTGTGTCTCCAAATTTGAGGAAACAGTTTGGGGAAATCCTTTTCCCTTGATTCTTTCTTCATGATCTTTTCATGAGGTTTTAGGACTGTATTTCTAAAATCAAATAAGACTGTTACACCACCACCATCAGGCTGAACCATTTATACAAGGGAGGAGTGATCCACGCCTTTTCTGTTGCTTGCACTAATCCCTGACCCTATCATCTAAATGTTGCAGAAGAACTCGTCAGATCAGATAACATTTTTTACAGTCATTGCCCAATTTCTGTGTGCCTGATTTCAAAATATAACTCAAATTTCCTGTTCTTTGACGACACCGGTGTGGTCTTCTGTTGAGCTGATTAGATATTTCGATTAACGAGAAATTTCACAGGTTTACCTAATAAAGTGGTCCACGAGTGTTTATTCGCAGCAGAGGCTTAGGTGGTAGAGCATGTGTCCTGATCTGCATTACTTTGGTGTGTCCTCCTTGTCCTTGTTTTCAGGCACTTTAAAGCCTAATTCTAACAGCACACAAATGCAGCATTAGACTGTGAGCAAATCCTTGCAGACAGGAGGGAAGGCTACGTGTAGTCTTTAAAAGATTACATACATATATTTTTTTTTTTATGGGCTGTTCAGATATGTAATAGATGTGTTATGTCCCTGCCAACACTAACTA
>VUQR01037192.1:12740-28428 GCA_015108515.1 Hemichromis elongatus
AATAAAATTAAAATTATTTTTTTTTTTTTTTTTTTTTTTTAGAAAGAGTGGCATTCTGCTAATATTATATCAAAAATTTGTTGTGGTGGTTTTCTCTTTTTAAATGTGAATTTGTGAAATATTCATATTCATCAACGACAACTCTAGTCCAGGGCCTAGTCCTACCTCACATGCCCCTTTTTAGGCACGATCTTGGAAACCATTGACAGCAGATGGATGCCCCTCCCTTCTGTTGGAGGTTTCTTCCTCTTAAAAGGCAGTTTTTCCTTCCCACTGTTGCCAATGCATCTGCTCATATGGGGTCATGTGAGTGTTGGGGTTTTCTCTGTTTTCTTTGTATAATTTTAGGGTCCTATAAAAACATAAAATTGAATTGAAAGTAAATTATTTTAAAAAATGAAACATTAGAGGTTTAAAAACATACGTGAGCATTTATGATTTCTGTGTGGTTGTGTATGTTTGCATGTTCAGCGGATCCACGGGGAGTTGTGTAGAGTGATGTGGACACCACAGGCTGCTCGGTTCAGCTCCAAACCATCAGACGGAGACCCGCCACGCAGAACACACATCAGTAAGAAAAACACACGTCCTCTCCTTTTGTCTTTTCAGTCTAGACAGAGGCTGGAAACAAGATCAGAGAGAGAGACAGACAAAGAAAAGTATGGCATGTGGCAATGGTCGCAGCAAATGAAGGGCATAGGAGTTGATTTTAGGGGGTATTCCACTTCCTGTTGTGCAGAAATTGCCTGCACCTAAAGGTAGTCCTCAGTAATTAGGAATGAGTGCAGTGGTGTAAAAATATGATATCTGTTTCCAGTCAAAAGTCCAACATTTCATCGAACTGCAGTATAAAAATCCCTCTAAACAGAAGTGAAACAGCTCTCGTGTGCTCCAGTCTTTCAGTCTCTTTTAGTTTCCTTGACAGGAAAGCCGGTTTTTGCCCATAAAATGTGGGCATTCTGTTCATGCGTGCTGAGTGGCCTGTTAAGAATGCGAGACAGGACACATTCTTTTGATGGTTTTCATCTGCAAAAAATAACTAGAATTAAAAGTTTAATTATACCACAAAAGAAACATGCATGTGTATAAGAAGCAGCTGGTTATGGTAAGCGAAGGTGACTTCTAATAATCAAATAGTTGCTGTGTTCTAATGTCCATAATACTAACAAAATTTTGGCTTGATCAGCTACTCTTGAAACTTGTTAAAAATCTAATGACGTCACTGTATCTGTTATCTCAGCCCCTGCTTTGATAAAATATGAAGAAAACGAATCGATTATCTACCCCATGGAATAGAAACTGCTCACATCTTCTCTCTGCTGACAGAGAAGGCCAAAGCCCAGCCTGCAGAAGAAGTTGATAAAGTTCTGGACAAACTCTTCTCAGAAAGGAGGCCAGGCACAGCGCCCCCTGCTGCTAGTGAAGGTTAGTGCATTTGGAATGTGCTTAGTCGGGTAACAGTTTGTAGATACGACTTAGTGGCGTAATTAATTGTAAATCATTGTAAATAAATTATTATGAGTATTATGTTTCTACAAACAGTTTCACAAATATTTGTACTGCTGCTTGGTTAGGAAACCAAAATGTATCCATTAAAAACAGATTTGGGAGTTTTAGGAGGGCTAATGGTATACTACAATTTATTTCACTGCCTGAGCTAACATAGCATACCGAACGCTAACAGTAAAGCATCTGAGTTTTGGCAGTAATGAATGTGTGCAAAAACCAAAACATTTCTTCTTTCTTGCATGTTTGCAAAACCTTTGTCTACATGCATAAACTTGTCAGACTGGTATATGGAGTATGATAAAGGCAGTGACAAAGTCCTGCCTACTTGCTACTAAATCACCTAAAAGAAAGCCAGTATTTCTACAAGCTAATTGACAAAAACCCAGAAAAGATGAGAAGGTTTCACTCTTTTTTTTTTTTCTTTTTTTTTTACAGAGCTTTCCAAAGCTGCTGCCATTATAAATTCCAGCTCAGCCCAGGATCCACATGTAGCAACTAAAGGAGACTCTTTGGAGAAAGAAGAGGAGAAAGCCAGCAAAGCAGAAGCCATGATACTGGAGTCAACTTTAGCAGAAGTAAAGGCTGATGTGGGAAGTCTTGAAACTGAAGCTCTGCAAGAAACATGTGACTCGCTCGAGAAGGGAGCTGACGAGCTAACAAAAGAGTTGGAACTGAAGACGCCAATAGAAGATGTTTCTGTTTCTGGAGGTGCAGCAGAGGTGGACATTTTAACTCTAGATTCCATCTCTGAAGCTACGGATGCACTGGAAGCTGAAACATCAGCAATCCCTGAAGCTGTGATTGGATCCGAGCAAGGACCGAAACAGTCGTCTGATGCTGACCAGGAACTGAGACTAATTGATGAGGTGATCGATAACAACCAAGAAAAAGTGGCAGCAGAGCATGAAGGAGGTGTTTTGGAGGCCATGTCTCTTGAGTCTGTGACCTTGGCTGAAGTTGAGGCATCCTTGGGAACTCTGGAAAGCAGATCACTGAGTGAAACCTCGACTTATCTGGAGAAAGAAGCTGCAGTTCTTGCTGTAGAGAAGAAGATGGAGGTAGAGGAGGAAACCACCACCATAGAGATGACTGAGGCTACAAATGTTGACTGTGTATCTCTGCCTGAAGCCGATGCTCTGCCTGAAGATCTGCAGACTGATGTACTGATGGAGAAGCTGCTCTTTACTGTTCCTGCTAACACAGAGGGTGCACGAGAGAGCCAGATTATTGAGGAGGCCGTAACAGCAGAGAGTGAGGATGGTAAGTTTAACTCCTGTGAGCAGTGAAGTGACGGTAGAAGAAGTAGCTTCCTAAAGGCAATCTGATATTTGGTACATTAGTTGGTTTTCTTACCAAGAGCTAGATCCAGGAGAGCCAGATTAGTTTAAATGAAATCCAGTTTCAGTGAAACACACATACGAGCTCCTCCACAGCAAGTTATTTCTATGTCATATGTAAATATATTTTTTTTAAAAAGTGTTTTTTCAGATGTATAATCATCAAGTAGAAAATTGTCCACCAGGTAACTCCACATAAAAGTGTGCGGATAATTTAAAACTTTAAAGAACATCAAGGGTTTACCTCCATAAAATTAAACATTTTTTTGGCCAAAACAGGTAAAATTCCTGAACTGGAATCTCACAATGAAAAAAAGGTGGCAGCACACATGCCCCTTTTCCACCAATCCGGTGCCAGTTCCTGTTCTCGAAGTGTTTGCATGTAGTCAGTAAAATTATAAAATCAATCCCAAAATGTACATAAAGCCAGCAGAGGGCATCCAGGCGTGGGGTGATGTAATGCTGTCTTTCAAAACCAATGAGAAGCAACACTGCTGCCTTTACTTTCTCCTGGAGAAGTAAATGAGCATCAATTACTTCTTACAGGTCAAAGTTTCAGAGCTTTGGTTTGATTTAAGCCATGGATCTAAAGTGGAGAAAATAAATAAATGAATAAAACGGGACCCAAAATCGATCCGTGCGGTACACCAAAAGTAATGTGTGAAGATCAATAACACTAGGTGATATTTCCAAACATTCATCTTAGGTCATATATTCATTCATTCAAAATAAGTAAAAATTTGTATACAAATAACATATAGTTCATTTATAATAGTGCACCTGTTTTATGGCTGATGATGTTGTGGGGTTAAAGTAGTTGAAAACACAGAAATATAAACTCCTAACCTCTGTGATGGAGACCTTAATTCAAACTATGATAAAAGCAAATAAAAGGCAGAAAGGGTTTTCAGTTTTTCTATAAAATGTCAAAGATGTTAACTAAAGCTCTGTCCTGTTTCTTCAGTTGTAACAGCTTCTGTTGATAACGTGGCTGTAGAGGCAGATGATCATCCAGCTCCTCCTCCTCCTCTGAAAGAGGAGCTGCTGGTACAAGAAGAGGAAGGAGCCACAGGAGAGAAAGACGATACAGAGACACACACGGGTAACGACCACACATGGTCACATGATGTTTTAACCACCTGATAATTCCTGACCTTTCAGACAGCTGTATAGACACAGTTTCAGGAGTCATTGTTGCCTTTCGATGCTTCCCTGCTTTCTGTACAGACTTTTCCCACATTTGGTTGTATGGAAAATTGGTGACACAAAACTTTGGTGCCCACCTTTCTAAAATGTCTTTATATAGATTATCAGAGTTTCCGCAACATGTAGATAATCAGAATTCTTTATTGATCCCTAGGGAAAATTATTTAGGTTACAGTCCTCCAGACATTAACAAGACAGACAATACACTAAAGAAATACCACAATATATACATGCATATATATACATATAGTCAACTTCTTAATAAATAGCTAATACTGATAGACTCTGTCTCTTCTCAGCAGACATATACAGCTGTGAGGTGGTTTGTGTACATTAAAGTACATTTTATGTCCTAATGGTATCTGAGGTTTTGTGTTTTGGTGCCTCACTTTGATCATGCTGTATTTTCCGATGCCCAGTGGCAGCTGGAGGTCAGAAAATGTTGTTTCTTAATGTGTGTTTTTCAGGTTTGGATCCTGTGCAGAGACTCTTCCTGGAGAAGATCAGAGAGTACACTAACATGCACAGGTAGAGAGATAAAAAGCTACAGTTCAGTTTATAGGAAAAACCTTTAGAGAGTCTACATTGCAGCTAGAATAACCAGCACAGGAATTTATTGTACATTTCTTCAGTAGCATTATCCACACTATCAGATATAATTATCTGTTGAATCACTATATTAGAAAGTCAACCACATTTACATTTTTTC
Organism: Hemichromis elongatus; assembly: GCA_015108515.1. Classification (NCBI taxonomy): domain Eukaryota; kingdom Metazoa; phylum Chordata; class Actinopteri; order Cichliformes; family Cichlidae; genus Hemichromis; species Hemichromis elongatus. Next base: position 17,502 of record VUQR01037192.1, read on the forward strand.
TAAGTGTCTGGCAGGTAATATATGGACTGTTTATTGCTACTGTTTGTTCCATGCTACATGTATTCTCATTTAACTCTGAGTATCCTTTTCCTCATAAAAACTGTGTGACTGAAACTCTTTAACTGGACGCAAGCCGCGCAGAAAGACATCAGCTGAGTTTGTCATCTCACTCTTTAAGGGCGAATACAGGATTCCTGGAGGCGGAGCCAGATTACCAAAAAAACCTGTCAGAGGAGACGGCTAAGCTCCAGAGAGTCTACGGAGGAGGAGACCTCAGCAGCTTCCCTCAGTTTACCTTCACCGGTGAGAGAGATGGAGTTCCAGCCTTTTCAGGCGGCAACATGCTCTCATTAAATAGATTCATGAATGAATAGGAAATAAGTGCAGGTCTGCTGCATGATTTGGGGATCTGGCTTAAATTTTAAGTATCAGAATCAGAATACTTTATTGATTCCTAGGGGAAATTATGTGAGTAAGGAGAGACCCTTGGACTGGAGGTCTGCAGTTCGACACCCCTGAGCTAGAAGTATGATGGGAAAAACAGAAACATCAGCAGTGATACCCTCACACTCAAACAGGGGAGAAATTCAATTCAGTTTAAAGTCACACGGTGCCAATTTGCAACAACAGTCACCTCAAGATGTTTTAAATTGCAGTGTAAAGAAAACTCAACAATCACATGACCCAGCATGAGCAAGAAGTCGGTGAGAGTGGGAAGGAAAAACTCCCTTTTAACTGGAAGAAACCTCTCTTAGCATTTTAAAAGTATAGATTTATTGCAGGAATGCAAGAGGAAAACTTAAAAAAAAAAAAGCTGTTCCTTTAAAATGTCCAGAATATTTCCCCGTGGAGACGATTCTCTTTTTAATCTTATGCTGCTGCTGCTCTGTAGCACTGCTGATGATGGGCAGTAAAATGAAATGACAAAAATGTTACAAGATGAAAAAAATGAAAACACTTCTGCTGTTTTCTCTCTAGATCCCAAATTGGATCAGGACTCCAAATGATCCATGAATGGTGGCTCCAACTCTCCACACTCTTCCTCATCCTGTCCTCCACCATTAACTCCTCAATGCATCTTTACTCCATGGAAGAAAAAAGAGGAAGCATCTGCATTGAAATCTAACTGTGTGGTGCTCTGGCTAAAATGTGGGAAACTTGTTATTTGTGGTTGTTTTTATTTTTCTGTGTGATGTCAAATACTGAGATTTATTTGATAAAACACAGGAAAAAAAGCCTTTTTTGATGTTCAGCAGCATTTGTGCAAGTGTGTGTGTGAGAGAGAGAGATATGCAATTAAAGTATCACACACAAGGCCTCATCGAACAGCAGATGGAGCTGTCAGCCACATCGCTCTCATTTGGCTCCGTTTATCTTCCATATACCTCTCTGTTTCTACACGTTACACCCTCACATTTCTCCGTCTTCTCTGCATATGTGAGCTATCTTTTTCTGTGTTGCCTCTCTCAGTTTTGGCATGTGGTGACAGAAGCAGCACTTGTCACTTCAAACCCCCAGCCCCCACCCACCGTCCCTCAGTCACGACTCTGTCATAGAGATGGTGTGAGTCATAAAACGCCAAAAAAAGGAACACAGCACCAAACTACATCCTAAAAAAAAGCCCAAATGTTTCTCTCGCTTTGGCCATTTACGTATTAGTCATTTATTTTACACTGTATGTGAATAATAAGTTAATGTAAAATGTCCTCTATAATAATTCGGTTGTATACAGAATAGAATTAAATAGAACTAAATATAATAAATAAGAGCTCATTCATTCAAATCCAGCTGTGCCGATGGAGGTGCGCTTGTGGTGGTGACGTCAGTCGTTAGGCGGTCACACAGAATGCCTGTGTAGAATTACGGCGAGCCCGCGTGCGTGTATATGTGTAAATCTTGTCCTTGCTGCGCGCGACCGTTTGGTTGCCTGGGTCAACACATGAAGGACTTCAATGTCAACACTGCAAAAAATACACGCAGCAGTTACCGTAATAAAAAACGGTCCCCGCTGTTTGTGTGCGCGCGCGCGTGTGTATCATTGGCGTATCTGCGCGACACCCCCCTCTCCCCCTCCTTCCCCAACGTCACCGCTCTCCATCACTCGTTAAGGGCTCTGGTTACAACCAGCGCTCACACAGACGTACGCGCACGCACAGCCGCTAGCCAGTAGGCTAACTACCATTTCCTCTCTCCTTACCGGCGGCGCGGTCGTTGTGTTCAAACTGTGTTTTACTAGTGTTGTTATGTGAAGACGTGACTCTCGTCGAATAACGGAGAATATTTATCTGCATCTCTTCCTCGGCTGACCGGGAGCCGCCATGGAATGCCGCGTCCTGTCCATACAGAGCCATGTAGTCCGGGGATATGTGGGCAACAAGAGCGCCTCTTTCCCGTTACAGGTAAATACAACTCGCATGCACCCGTTATCGGACAACTAGCGACCAGACGCTCATTATCGGACACGACCCTCTCTGACGTGTTTCGCTGCCTTTTCCCCACAAAATCCGACTGCGGCACTCTTATCAGTGCCAAACAGGAGCGTGAAAATGGCTAATTAGATGGTGGAAAGTTAGTACAGTCTTGGATGCGTTTATATATGGCTCCGGTTTGTTGTAATTTCCCAGCTGTGAGAGTGAAAAATGGACATAATCGACTGCAATGGTAGATGTGCAACGCGAAGCTAAAAATAACCATGTAGTAGCCCAGATATTGAGGGACAGCCGCGACGACAGGTGTCGTGCATAATAGCGTCCCCCCTTAAAAAACCCCCCACAAACCTGTGCATCCTTATCAGAGATGGGAATGTTAGTCAGCAGAGGTGTTTTCTTTCTACCAGCGTCTTCGGTGTTTGTACATTTAGCGACCAAATGAAGAGGAAAATCGTTACCTGCTAGAGAAATTGCGGCGTGATACCTGTCATTGAGGGTGTCCGATAATGGAGCAAGGTGTTCTTCATCAAAATCCCCGGAGAGAAAGCACTAGGCTGTAGAGCAAGCGCGTTTAAGCTGTATAAAAACGTGTAGCCTACCAGTACTTTCTGTATGAATCACCCAGCAGGGATGAACAGCCTGAGGATTTGCAAAGAAAATCAGTGCGGTAATAATATGTTAATAAGTAATAAGATAATAAGTTTTCCCACTCTCTATGAATCTATTGTAATTACAAAACAAATATTGCAGTAAAAAAAATCCACAAACTATACCCTCCTTTACTACAATTTTAAATTCTCCCCTGTGAGCTGGATTGCACCCCTGATGTTCATCAGATGACCCTCAGTTTCCTTAGGGAAAGCAAGCCCGAATATTGAACCTGAATCAAAGTGTAGACATTTTTGGGCATGATTTTCAAGCCCTTTATATGTTTATGCAGCTAAAAGTCATAATCAAAGACTTAATCTGACTTAAGTTATACTATAGAAGTTTTATCAAAATAAAACTTAGGTAACAGTAGTCAATGTGCAGAATAGCATATGATACTATAATAATACTGCATAATATATCATTATATTTATAGTTTGAATTCTGGAACATAATAGGTAACCATAGCTTAAATATAAATGGTGTGGATTATAAAGTGTAATATTTGAAGCAGTAAAGTAGAAAGACGCTACAATAGCACAGAGCAAACCCTAAATGATGAGCAAGAACTTGGCAACAATGGGAACAAAGAACTCCCAGGAAAATACCTCCAGCAGTAACTGGGTCAGGAACTGGAAACTAACAAAAGTGTTTGTCTCCTGAACCCAAGCTGGGAGCTGCTTCCACAGGAGAGGGTCCTGATCACTCAAGGCTCTGTCTCCCATTCAAGTTTTGAAAACTGTAGGAACTACAAATCGGCCTGCCGTCTGAAGAGAGGCTGATATTGGAGAAATATGACCTCTATTTTAGATCAACGATTTTCAGGGAGAACAACCTGATAATTAACAGTTACAGAGGGTCAAAGTAGAGGTAACACATTTCAACAATATTAAAATATATAAAAATTTAGTTATAATAACAACAAAGCAGTAGAGTTGAAAATATGGAAAGAAGCAGTTCCTGCTTAAAGTGGGAGCAACAGATTTGTTTTAGCACATGAGGAAAAAAACCACACTGTTGACTAGAGTTGGGCAATGTATCCTCAAAATGATATCACCTAAAAATGTATGCTACCATTACTGATGCAGTCACATGGTGTGGCAAAGTGGGCCTTTAAGAAACTGGTTGAAAAGCTTGACCCAAGATACATAATCGGTGGTAGAATATACATTTAATATAAGTTTTTTTTTATTAAGGGACAAACTATTAATTCAAAACCTCTGAGTTTTTATATCAGCAGAAATACTATTTTCATGGATTATCTTAAAAATTGTAAGATCCTTTTGCCTTGGAGTCACAAACAGCTCATAGAGGTCTAATGAGCTGTAAGGAAAAGGCGTCTGGACTGCTTGAAGACGTTTCACCTCTCATCCGAGAAGCTTCTTCAGTTCTAGAACTGAAGTTCTAGAACTGAACTTCAGTTCTTCAGTTCTAAAGAAGTCCAGACGCCTTTTCCTTACAGCTCCTTAGACTACAATGACCTGGATGACTGAGAACCTTCACAGACAGCTCATAGAGGTGGCTTAGCAGTTTGTGACTCTTCTCAGTTGTACTTGGTTCCTGGTTAGACACGTGACTTTTAGGGCTAACTGTGATCGTGATTGCTAAGTAATTTACTAACATACCACACAAATGAATTGAGAAGAAGTACTACGTTCCATCCCACCAGTAGTCGTATCGCTCTCATTGAGTGCGGGTGAGTATTAACAGTACTCAAAGGAAGCTGGAAGTTGTCTTACAGCACCACAAAGTGTTGCACTAATAATAAAGGCTGTGGGAACAACTTTGCTGTGACAGAGTTTTGTCTGATTAAAAACCACCTGCTGTTTTATAAATGTAAAATGAAAATGTAATGCAGCTGTCTTGTACTTAAGATGTTTTGAAGAAGAAAAAAAAATTAGACAAATTAATAGCCTGCAACTCAGAAAGTCTTCATACTGTGAGGTTAATTTCTTTTGTAATGGTCGTCAGATATATGTTATATAACATTTTTTAAATGATCAGCTGATTGTGACGGGCTCAGGTAGGACGTTTTTGTACATTCAGATTCCAGCGACTTTTTTAGGTATTAATCCAAGGATTTCAAGTATGTGAATTTCTTTCCAACTTTGCTTCTTCAGAAGTTCAGAAATGCCATTGTACAATTTTCTTGTCAGTTTGCCTGTATTTTGTGAACTTGACATTTTTTTTTATTCTTAAATTTGCCTTTTATGCACCATTTTTTCTTTTTTCCTAAGAAATGTTCCTGTTTTGTTTCACATAAATGCATCTTTTCAATCTAGAGTCTAAAGTTAGTCCTTATACACCTTCATAATTAATTGATAAGTGAGACCTAGAGACCTGGTGTTCTTGCCATCAACCTTTTCCTTTGTGATCTCTGATGTTTACAGTTGTGTCGCTTTTATTGACTGCATGGCACATTTTAACCCAGGACACAGGATGATGCAGACGGATTGCTTCGAGCCGCCTGTGATTATCTTGATTACAGCGAGGATGGTTATAATTTCATATTTTCCACTAGTGCCGGTAGTGATGGAGTCAGTAGTGGCAGCGAGGCTTTATCGGCCAACAGTAGAGTACATCACCCTGAAAGACTGGAGCTTGTTGTAAGATGGTTCAGGTTTATTTTTAGCTTGCAGTACCCCAGGATGAATTTTGTGGTTATCCCAATGACTTGTAGGCTTTGACACATGTCACCAGAGTCCAGCAGAGCCACTAATGTTCAAATACTACGCCTGGTTAAAGCCTGTTTGTACAAGGCTAATAATAAAGCAGTGTTAACTAGTGCAATGTAAAGTGTACTGTACAAAAATGTGATTATGGCTCCTTATAGCTTAGGTGAGTAGGATTACTAACACTTGTCTTTAAGTTTTAAAGACTGAAGTCTTGGATTCATGAAAAACATCTGAATAGGAAACAAATTTGCCGTGTTGTAGGTTGTTTTTTCTCCAGTTTCTGCTTAATATTATTATGTAATACAGCGATAATGCAGCCTAAGCAGAGAAGCTCAGACATCCCTCTCTTTAGTCACCTCCGTCAGCTCATTCGGGGGAAATCCAAGGCGTTCCTAGACCAGCTGAGAGAGATACTCACTGCGCACCGAGTCTGCCCTCTAGCCTCCTAATGGTCGGACATGCTTGGAACACCTCAGCCAGCAGGTGCCCAGGAGGCATCCTAATTGGATACCTGAACCACCTCACCTGTCTGTTTTTGTAATTGGAGCATTGCTTTCCCCTTCTGAATTGCCTGAAACCAACTTAACTCTGTCACGGCCTCACAAAGACCCTCCCACATTCATGTTTTTGCTTCAGCTCCACACTCTTGGCTTGCTGGTACGTGTCAGCTACCTCTGGTATACCTCAGGGTAACCAAGCCCAATACAACTCATTCTTGAGCTTGATGGCTTTGTTGACTGTCTGGTTTTGGGACTATCACAATAACAAGCACCCACTTTGTGGCTGTAGTTCTGTGCTGCTGCCTCAGCAATGGACTTACAAAACATTGTCCATTCAGTCTCAAAGTCTGATATTTGTTGGAATGCTTTTGAAGTTCTATTGGAGGTGGGAATTGACGTTTTTGTGGACGAGCGCATCTACCTCTGCTGGATTCTCTCAGTGCACCCTCACAACATGTTTGGGAGCACCGGGGCTGTCCAGCATCCGCCTCTGTCACCTGATCCAACTCATCACCAGGTGGCGATCAGTTAACCACTCAGCTTTCGCTCTTCACCTGAGTGTCTGAGAACTATGGTGGCAGATCTGATAAAACAATTACAAAATAGATATGGATCTGCAGTGCAGTGTCCTGGGGCAATAATTAACACGCTCATCCTTGAACATGTGTTCATCATGAAGACACTGATGAGCCTTGCAGAGAGAGGCAGCATTTTGCGTTAGAAGTATCCAGAGTCTGCAAGAACATACATTTTATAGGAGCTGTTCATGCCAGTGTGTATAAAGAGTGTGTCTGGATGGTGATTGCGGCAGACAGACTGTGTGAATGAACCACCGCTGATGCTTGTGGACATAAGCAAAAATGAATTAATTAAAGAAAAGGGCAGTGTGTTAAATTTAGACTCCAATGGAAAACCCACAGGTCAATGAAGGAGAAGCTCTCACCATGCACAGTAGCATCCATGATTCAGCTGGTGTCACGGATCAGGTTTAAGATGTTGATGATGGTGATGAGGATGATGTCAACCAGCGTGCCGGGCATGCCTCTCTCTTCTCTCAGGACGGAGAATCTGTGGCATGTCAGCAGCCGGGAGACGGCAACATGAGAAAGCAGGGCTCTGATTGGCTGCCACAGGATTCCTCCTAATGACGTCAGAAAAGATGGAGACAGGCTTTAAAGTTAAAGCTTCAGTTTTTACATAGAAACAGAATTCAAGGGCACTGGTAACCTCCATAATATGAAATAGTGATTTTTTTTTTTAACATGATAAAATATTGACTACATATAAATTTTACATCTTGATTTCTTTTCAGTTCAAGAAGTGGAGAGGAATAGTTGTGCTTTCAAAAATATTGTACAGAGTAACTGCACAAGAGAAGAATGTAAAAGTGATCAGACTTTGTGACATGCACCCACAGCGATGGGAGAAAAGCTAACATATATTTCTCACTCTGTTATATATTTATATATATATGTACATATCAAACTGAATTGAACAGTCATTGCTGAAGGATGCTGCCAGCTAAGTCACGATGCAGTAAAATTAGCTGCTGTGTTGCCTCAGATGTGATGAGCCAGAAGTGCAACATGTTAATTGAAGTCTTCTTTCGTCAGCTGTGAAAGGGGCTTCCTCGCAGGGGGAGTTTACCAAAAGCTTTTCTCCAAGAAGGCAAAATGTTTCATTTTTTTTTAATCTGTTGAGATCCTCGCCTTGAGTGAAAGCTTTCTCGTCTGCAGCGGTGCAAACAGTCTGCCAGTGAGCTGAGGCCCATGAATAGAGCGCGGGAAGATGTGACCTAAATAACATATTCTTATACCCACCCATGTACGTCCGCTGTAAATGCACGGTTTTGCATCAACAGTCAATTTGGATCCACGCTGAGCCAAAAGAACACGCTGCGATAAATGTCAACGACAGTTTTTATAGTCACAGCAAAGAAACAGATGTTTCCAAACAGACGGAGGTGATTGGCTGGAGGCTCTAAATCACTTTCGAATTGACTGAAATTTGAAAATTGAGTTCCTTGACTAAATAGTGAAATGCAACCTCGTCACACATTTATTGATCACACCCAATATTACAATGAGTAACAACAGTCTTGTGTCCCGAATGGGAATGATAGTGGGGGTTATGCTGCCATTTTTTTAGGTACACACAGCAAAATAAATCCAGTCAAATCTCCTGGAAATGTTCTGTGTATTAAGTTTTGATAGTGTTTATGTTGATAAGTACAATTGTTTATAAATTTTCTAACAATGTATTTCACAAAATAGCAAACAACAAGTTATTATAAGATAAATGAGTGCTTATCAGAACTAAAGCACAGACTTCTTGGACACCTCGGGTACCTGAGAGTAACTTTACAGTAATCCAGAACACTAGTATGATATTTACATACAAAATGTATAATAACAAGTAAAACAGCAGCAGTTGTTTAATTGCAATCGCATTTGCTTTGGTCAGGCTTTACAATTTGGATTATTTAAAAAGGAAAAACTTTTTTAACAGGGGGAAATAGAGTGTTTGAGTTAGGGGAGTCGGGGACATCCAGTAGGAAGTTAGTCCTGGACTAGCGGGTGTGTTCGTCCATAAAGGCAACTACTGGGTCCAGGTAGAGAGACAGAGAGGGGCGTCAGGATGTCCAGGAAACAGTGGACTTGATCACTTTTGGGAAGCTGCTCAATAGCCACACAGGGAGCAATTTGTCACTGCCACATGTATCCATTTACCTTGCATTATTTATGAAATTTGTATTAAATATTTTTCCAAGGCAAAGATCACTAGAGGTTTAAAGTGTAACATGACCACTGGCGGTGCTGAAAGTTAGGCAACACAGGACTCGCCTTCAAGGATAATGCAAATATTAATCTGTCAAAAAGTCATCATTTTTCAGTTCTGTGTGCACGGGAGAGTAATGCGACTGCAGTGAATTGTTCTGCATGTTAATCGTGTTTTCTGAATCCCTCACGCTGCTGAGACAAATGCAGCGTTCCACCTTTCAGAAAGCACACACAAGGTCAAAGTTAATATCTACACTGTGTTCCTGGGTGGGTGGAGGGCCTCGTCTCTGAAAGCGGATTCTTGTATCTCAAAGTCACAGTCAGTTGAAAAGAACAAAGGCCTCATTCACTCTGCCAGCTTTAGCTCAATTAAAATAAAGACATTCAGATAACAATTAACTCAGCACGTGGATGAGCCATGTGTGTGGGTCTCTCTCTCTCTCTCTCTCTGGTAATTTATAAAAGCAAATCTTTTTAAGAATCGCACAGAGAGGGAGGACACCACGAGCTGTTTCTCGCAGGTCTGTGTGCAGACTTCAGCACAAGTTACATTTAGAGGATGTCTGTGTGTCCATCGAGGTTAAATAAAGTCTAACGGGGTGTTTCTTTTTCCCTGCGTTGCAGTTTGACTTTTTCATGTTCAACTTTACAGAACTAAAGTTTGTTCAGCTCATTATTTTCCAGCTTTACTAAGTATATTAGCGAGCCTTTGCATTAAAAATGACAAATGGGAGTGATCTGTGCACCCAGGAAGTGACACAATGGAGTAAGTAACACATTATACATTAAACTCAATCAAAGTGTCCACCCAGAAACGAATGTGTCTGCCCTTCTGTTGTGCTTTCATGAAAAAAATTAACTTGGTTAAGCCACCACAGGTAATTTCTCCCACTGCTCAAAGGTGAGCAATCACTGCTTTGTGACAACCAATAAACTCTACTTGTGGAGCGTACTCAGATTAAATATTTTAATATGCAAACCAAACATGGTGATGGAATAATAATTGTTGTAGTTTGATGGAAAACGGGGGGAGCTGGAGGCCTATCCCATCCCAGCTGCGACACGAAGAGAGGCGGGGTACGCTGGCAGTCTGTCACAGGGCTAACACAGACTGACAGACAGCCATTCACACTCACATACACACCCATGACCAATTTAGAGTCACCAGTTAACCTAACCCCACTAACTGCATGTCTCTGGACCGTGAGAGGAAGCCAGAACCAGCCAACATCTGGGCATCAGCGTGCTGCCCGAGGACTTAAGACAAAAGGCGCTAGGTCTTTGAATAGATCAAAGCTTTTTTTTTTAGGAACAATTAAATCTCACTGATGTCATAACCTGGTGCTTCACACATCATCACCAGTGAACTCCTTGTGGTACCTGAGACATACCAGCAGCCTGACACTACAGAATGAAGTCTTTAAAACACAGCCGAGCTGTGAAAGTGCGTTCTCCTGATTTCGTCTCACAACTATTTCCTCTCTGTGTCTTCTGTTTTCAGCTTTTAGGGTTTGAGGTGGACTCGATCAACTCCGTCCAGTTCTCCAACCACACAGGTCAGGCCACTGACTAACCCTGTATATCTTTCAGTTTGTGCGTGCCTGCTTTGTGTGGGTGTGTGTGAGTCAGTCGCTTCCCTCTGGTGTCGTGATGAGGTGTTGGCAAGTGTTAGCAGAGACGGTTCGCTCCGAGGCAGCGACCGTGCCGAGGCTGACGACTCGACAGATAAATGAGTTTCCGTGGAGGTCAGCGGCTGCACGGTCAGACACCAGAACAGCCTGGAAACACGGATGCAGCTGCAGGGAGATGAACTTCATTCACATTTTATACAAGCTCTGTCTCTCTCCTATTGGACGTGATGCTGCCATTTTTATTCTGCCCTCATGAATAATCAT
>VUQR01037192.1:28448-40845 GCA_015108515.1 Hemichromis elongatus
AAATGAGTTTCCGTGGAGGTCAGCGGCTGCACGGTCAGACACCAGAACAGCCTGGAAACACGGATTCATTCACATTTTATACAAGCTCTGTCTCTCTCCTATTGGACGTGATGCTGCCATTTTTATTCTGCCCTCATGAATAATCATTTAAAAATCCCATTTCATAATAAAATACATTTTTTTACTGTTATGAGAATTTTTTGTTATGAACCGTGAAAATCTGAAGTTGCTTAATTGGTTCGCCAATACAACTTGATTGGTTTCATTAAGCTAATTAGCTGTATATTAAGGGGTTAAATAATTATGAAAGTTTATTGATGACTCTCAAAGTTTAAAATCTAATCAGTACAACTGAAAGAGAAATGTAAAATTTCTTCGAAGGCGTACTTGTGACAGCACTAATCTAATTTTGAAGGAACTTGTGTGATTGCAGCGATGATGCATCTTGTTACAGAGATGATGCAGACATCGCCTCTGGGCTGTCTGCAGCATCTCACTGTCACATTTAGCCATAATATTTGGATCTAATTGCCAGACTCGTGAGTGAATAATCTGCACCGTGTCTCCTTTGTGGCACTGATGTGTTGGCCCACTTCATGGACTCCAAGCTAACTGAACCTGAAGAATGAATCAGCTGAGAGCTGTGAAAACAAACATATTTGTCCAGCTGCTGCTTGTTGCTTCATAGTGGAGTCGAGAAATACTCACCGGGTCACTAGATCATATCAAAGGTTTGATTTTGTTTGTGGGTGGTGAACTCATTTATCTGCATATCTGATTTCACGTGACCTAAGAGACAGCTCGACGCCCTGCTGTCATGTTTTAATGCAAGCGATCAGATTCCATGCAGTTACTCCTGACTCAAGCTGAAAGACTGATTGGCGAGTTGGATGTGCTTGTGAACGGGTTTGGAGTCAGCCTCAGATTGTTTTTTTACCGAGTTGTTAACGACACAGATAATAGTGAGCCGTCGTGATGTTGCAGACTGAGGCTAAACATAATTGTAGGAGTTTTTGTAGGATAAGTGTCATGTGGGCGAGCCTGGGGCTCAAATGTAGCAGCAGCAGCAGATGGTATTTATATTTGACTGTAGCAGCCTTTTTCAGTAGTTTCCACTGCTGCCTAGGCCTGGTTTACCTACAGACACATGAGCTTTAAAGAAAGTTTATGTACCTGAGAGGTTAGATTCAGCTTAGCTAGGCTTTCTTTATGTTAGCTGGTTCAAGAAAACCCCAAACCTGCTGAGATTTAATGTCTGTTTTCTGTTTCTTTACCCTTTAATGTGTCCTGCTTTTGGGTCCTGTTGGTGCGTCTCAAAAATATATAGTGAACTCTCACAATGAAAAATTTGGAGCCTATTTTGGGTTTAATTTAGATAATTATTACTTATAGTTCATGAAAATTAGAAATGCAGTTTCTTATATTGTTAGAATATTTAATGGAACATACAAAAAATCATTTACAATAGAAAAATGTTCTTCTGAAAGTTACTTATACACTCAGGCTGGGGCTCCTTTACCATCAGCTTCACCTTTTTCATGATCACTTTCCAGATGACATTGCAAAGCTTTGCAGGGAAAGTTTAGACAGGATATTCCCTCTGAAATGAGTTTTTTCTTGCATTACTTGTCTTAGACAATTACTCGAGTTCAATTTAAACCCTTAGGGAACGAGTTAGAGCCAGGAGTGAGTAATCTAATCACAGGTTACAAGCTCACTGTTATTATCAATCCACTTAGAGAGTAGACAGTGATACAGCCGAGGACGGTGAAGAGAAAAAACAGTCCTCACATCAACTGTGGGATTCTGTTGGAGTGACCTTAACGTAGAAATGCCTCAGACTTTAATCAGATCTTACATTTGCAATTTCTCAGAGGAGAGTGTGTAATTTGGTGTGACATATTGAAGAAGACGTTTTCATCTGAAAAGGGAGAGAAGAGCAGCTGGGGAGAGGGGCAGAGAAGGTGAACAGGGAGAAAAAACTGGAGAGAGGAGAGAAAATGAATCAAAGAGAGAGATGATGGAGAGAGAGGGAGACTCTGGGAGCGGCCATGCGACGCAGCAGTAAACAGCAGCAGGCACGGGGAAATTGCGACAGCAGCGTGCGATGACGTCAGAAGCAGCCCTTATCTGAAGCCCTGCCTTCGTTTTGCCCTCCCTCTCACGCACACACCGCTCTGACTGCTCATCTCTTTTCTTAGCCCCTTTGGCTTTCTCCTGGCTTGTTGCTTGGCAACCAGAACCCCCACCACAACCACGTGACCTGGCTGTGACTCACCTGGAGCCACGACGTCACCAGCTTGCAGCAAACATGTCATATGCAGACAGACCCCCTCCACACTGGCTTATATGCTTGTGGCCACGTCACATACATGCACACCTATATGCAGTATTCAGCACATGCTGAAGCAACACACAAACACTGTGTGTGTGTGGACGGGTATTAACATCTTCGTGGGGACCAAAAATTTGAAGTTTACTATTCTCGTGGGGACCGACAGCCCTTGTGGGGACCAAAATCTCGTCCCCACGAGTTTGAAGACATTTATTAGACTCAAAATGTGGTTTTAGTGTCAGGGTTACTCTTAGGTTATGGTTAGGGTAAGGGTGAGATGTCCCCACAAGATATGAAAACACAACGTGTGTGTGTTCTTCATGGAATTAGATGAAAGTAAAATATAAATGTTAGGTGGCATACTGAAGAAATAAAAAAAAATGTATTCATAATTTTTGAAAAATGTCTTAATGGTACATCGAGTCCTCCAGAACTTGCAATCTGAGAAATCTGTGATCTGCCCCAAACGTGCATTAAGTGTTTGAAGGAAAGGAAATTCGTGCTCTCTGGGTCATGTGGGGGCACAAACACCGTCTCAGGAATTTATGATCAGGATGTTTGTTTTATCCTTTGGAAGATGTTTGCAAGGTTTAATTTAAATAAGATGCGAGATAATTAAACGTGAGCTCTGATGAAATGTCAGGGTGGGTAGAAAAGCTATCGTGTGGGTGAACCCTGAGTAAGACTGAGGGCATTTATTTGCGAATGTGTTGAAAAGCTCATATTTCCATGCAGGAGAAGTTTTATCCATTAGTCTCTTCACAGCAAATAGTAACGTCTCCCCGTGCTTTATTCAGGATATTCTCATTGGAAAGGTCAGGTCTTGACAGCAGATGAGCTCCACGTTCTTTATGAGGGGATCAAACTGAACAACGTACACCACTACGACTATGTTTTAACAGGTGGGTGTCCTACTTTTGCTCAAAATGCAGATATGTGGACAGTTTGATTCTTACATCCCCCTGAGGTTAACGTTTAATACGTCCCTCGCAGTCTTCCTAGTTTATTTTAACATCATGTACTTGTGTGCCAAATATAGATAATGTTATGAAAGCAGTAGATCAGTTTTGACCACAGGAAAAAAAGAGATGAGAAGTCACGATTTTCTTCTGTGAAAACTTTTCAAGGTAAATCTCAGCACTGGCTCGCACTAAAGAAAGTTTAAGTTTAGGTTTAAAACAGAAACCAAAAGTATAGTTACCGATGGATCTTTTCATACACTGCCTATTATAATTTCTCTGCTCCTTCTCCTCCTTTCGTGCGTGTGTGTGATGTCTGCAGGGTATACCAGAGACACGTCCTTCTTGGAGATGGTTGTGGACATCGTTCAGGAGCTAAAGAGAGCCAACCCCAACCTGGTGTACGGTAAGCAAACACGCAAGAATCCCAGCCAATGCACCAACAGATCAACCGCTGTGACCGAGCTGTAATAGAGCTGTAATAGAGCTGTAATAGAGCTGTAATAGAGCTGTAATAGAGCTGTAATAGAGCTGTACCCTTTGTTACATTTAGGTCGTTCTAGTTAGTAGAGCTGCTCAGTTACTTTGGTCATACTCTTAATGAATTTTAATAAAAGTGTCTTTTTACTGGAGATTTCAACTTAAACCTAAATAAATAATTCAAATGAAAAACCGGTTTGTTTAGAGGGTAGATGTTGGAGGGCAGAGTGGGAGGGACAAAAACAGCTGCAGCGTCCTTCTACCGGTCAGTGTCAGGTTTATCAAGACGAGCGTCCTCTGGGTTTTACCTCCTGGGCTGAAAGCGTTTACGTTACAGGAAGTCATCCGAGCCTTCGTTATCAGAGTTTAAACACATTTTTGGTGAGGCAATAAATGCATTTATTATTTAACCAACTTATTCAAAGTAGATCCCCTTCACTGCGGGATGACTCTGTAGCCAGGAGGATTTTATTCTCGTGTCACACCACTCCGTTTGACTCAAATCAAGACTGTAGCAGCTTTGCCTGTGGACACTGTATTAGTAGATATAAGTGAGACTCACCGGCTCTGCTCAAAATAATAAGCAAACAGAGGGTGATGTGCAGAATGTGTTTACCTAAGCACTTTGTGTGTACACAAGGGCCTCTGTTACATGTCGCTGCTGCGAGATGCTTATGAACGCTGTCATACTGTAATAACACGGAAGAGCAATAATTGTAAGACAGCATGGCTGTTTTAATGAAGAGAGAGTTTACACATGTTTATGTGTCGTATCAGGCCATAACTGGATGTTTAACCTCTGTCTTGTTAATTTATTATTTCATCATCTTCCCAGTAACAGGTTGTTTTTTACTGCATTTAGAAACACGTTTCACTAAATGTTGTAAGAGATCTAATGCTTGACTCCAGCAGTGATATGGATATATGTCGATGTGATGGGGGCGTTTTTGTGTGGAGAGTGGGGATTGGTTAAAAGTCTGATTGGATAAGTGGTTAAGAGGATCGATGAACGCATATGTTTATGGATATATGAACAGATCAGTCCCAGAGTTGTAGCATAATTTCCTTTTTTTAGACCTGGTGTCCAACTCCATCCCCAGAACTAAACTTACAGTTTTGTCTTCAGAGGCTTCAGTAGTGAGATAAAGTCGTACACTGGTCACTTCCTGAATGTAATTAACAGTACCGCCCAAAGCAGGGTCTCCAGGTATTCTGTGTTAATACTTTAAAAATGGATAATAGGTTTTTCTGACAGTCTCATTCCCAGCTTGGATGCGCTCATCTCCAAATCCACTTTCATGCCTCCCGTCACTGCAGTGTGTTTATGTAATGCGCTGATTGCTGGTGTACTCTCACTCAGTGTCTTTTTGTCATTTCAGTGTGTGACCCTGTGCTTGGAGATCACGGATCTATGGTGAGAGCACTGATTATCCCTGTACCCTGTTGTAAGTGTATCCATGCTGATGTCTGATGTTTTTAAGAAGGATTTTTGTGCCTTTCAGTTTTGTGTGGGAGGGATTTAGTGTGTGTGTGTGTTTATACAAATATATACATATATTTGTGTTTGTGTTCTGTGGGTGTGTTACAAGACTAATTTCTCATGACAGAGGGATTATTGTGATCTGACAGTATTACATATACACAGTGACTCACTCTGTGTATATATATCTACTCTGTGTGTGTGTCTCTATGTTGTGTATGTATTACATTGTGCGGACAGTTTGTGTTGACCATGTGAAAGCATGAAAACAAACATCAGAGAAAAGCTTTGTATTAACTCAGCCTACAGATGAAGTCCTCTGTGTTTGTGTGTTTCCACAGTATGTTCCTCAGAATCTTTATCCCGTCTATAAGAACAAGGTGGTTCCTGTTGCTGACATCATCACTCCTAACCAGTTTGAGGCTGAGTAAGTAAAAGTGTTTTCAGTCTTGACAATGTGACGACTCTGTGGCCATCTGTTCACTCACCTTCTGATCAGTAGACTGTCATCACTGCATAACAGAGCCTCATATTACTCCCACGTGACCCAGTTTATTTTTATTTATATAGTTCACAGTGATCATTGTCTCAATGTGCTTTATATTGCAAAGTAAAACCAGATGTTGATCAGATGATCACCAGTGAGCAGTACTTGGGGATAGTGGGAAGGAAGAACTCCTTTTAAACAGGAAGTGAACTCAGCGTTGAACCACGCTGTCCCAGCAGCATAGCTAAGGAATCAGTCAGGGTAGCCTCCTCCGCAAACGCACCAAGAAGTCGAGACAGGACCCTTTTTTGTTGCAAGGTGTATAATTCCTAAACAGTTAATGCATTACTTTAGTTCCCTTTAGTGAGACCATTCGTTGACATGAACACATTCTCAATCCTCTTACAGGTAAGTATAGTAATCACAGCTTATTGCCGAACCCTGATCACTAAGTTAAGTTTAATCCGCAAATAAGTAATAATGTGAGTAGGTAGATGTCACAAAGACAGCTGGACGTGTTGTCATTTCATTTTATGTCAATGACTGCTACAATCCATATTCTCCCCATGTGAACAGATGTAATCACACACACGTTCAGTGAGAGTGTCCTTACAGCGACCCTCTTCTCGTGTCTGAGAGAAACTCTCCCCGAATGTTATATAGTTGTTTTTAGTATATTGGTGCAAACTGGCTTTATGTAATGGCACTTATGTTACCTAATACTTCAATTTTGTGGTCCCAAAAATACATCTTAGCTCCCGTTGTACGCTCTCTTATTCTCCCTGTTAAGTTTTCATTCTACACTTAATGAGAATCTCTTTTATGTGCTCTTAATTTAAGCACTTTAAATCCAAGATGACTTGAGTTCTTTGAAAATATATTATTTTAATCAGTTACTTGTTTGGTCTCTAAATATTTGGGTGTGTAAATAAAGACGGATCCCTTCTTTTGTCACGGTATATTTGGCACTCATGATTGCGTCATGAGAGCTGTGCTGTTTTTGGAACAAGATTAAGTCCGACTCTGCTGCAGTTCAAAGGTTACACCAGCAGGAGAGCGCAGGATACAGTTAGTGCCATTCACATACAGTAATGATTGATTAAGCTGAAAATATTATGTCAGCTTAGCAACAGAAGGAAAAAAAAACATTCTGACAGTTGCTTTGATCTGTTTTTTGTTTTTTTTTGTAATGTCTCCATATTTGTACTAGTCTGTTTAAACTGTTTTAGAGGGACGAGTGGCCCCATATCTGTGGGTAATGGAGCACGAGATGGACCCACGCCCATCCTTTAAAGCAGCATAGTAGACTAACAGCAAACATTAGCTACAGTTTTAGCTTGAAGCTATTTATAGAGTATTTAAAATACATCATTCTGATCATTTGGAGCCTGCAAAATTTTGATGAAAGCTGCTAAAGAGAGAGAGCCTCTTGTTAGTCGGCCTGCTCATTATTCTGTGGGAAAGTAAAGACTGCGGTTAAAGCCCAGTCCTAATAATGCTTCTGAAGCGTACTTTGCATTATGTCATTTGTGTTTTATTTGTATTCTCATCACATTAATAATCAGGAAACTATTGGAAAACCTTTTTGATGTATATGTATATTATTGTCTCTATAATAAAAACAATGTTGTGCACTAAGTCGTTTAACGTGGTAAGATTCAAAGCCTTATATTGTAGGTGTAGGTACTGTGTGGACCCAACAGATGAAGCCATCAGATTCTAACGGTTTAAATTACATTTTTTACAGCCTTTTTTTGGCAGAAATATTAAGCCATTTAAAAATCTCACATCTGTCACAGCTTCATTGTGAAGTTACTCCACCTGCTGGTTTTTCTGAATACCTGCACCATCAGACTGAATCAGGGTTTTCTGTTCATGAAAGACTCTTGATTTAGTGTCTTTAATTTCTTTGTTGCAGCTGTGTTTTCATATGTTGTTTGTTTTGCACTGTTCTGATTGTTTGCTTGTGTTTTAGATTATTGACGGGGAAAAACATCAGCACAGAGAAAGACGCCGTAGAGGTAGCAGATCTACTTTTTCTTGTCTACACTGAACATCAGTTCTTGCTGTAAAAGTAGAGCTTGTCTTTTTGCTTTTTCCAGCTTCATGCTTGTGTATCTCTTGCTGTGATTGTAGGTAATGGACCTCCTCCATGCGATGGGCCCAGACACAGTGGTTATTACATCCTCTGATCTTCCCTCTAGACTGGGAGACCGCTTCCTGGTGTCACTGGGCAGCCAGCGTCATGGTAGGCGACAGGATTAGGAATTTAGTTTGACATTAATACTGGAATTTAACCTGTTGTGTGTCTGTTGTGCTGCTCAGTTCGTCCAGATGGCAGCAGGACAACACAGAGAGTGCGATTAGAAGTTCCCAAAGTGGATGCTGTCTTCGTAGGAACTGGAGACTTGTTTGCTGCTATGTTGCTAGCGTGGACACATCACTACCCCACTGACCTAAAGGTACACACTCACAGACAAACACAGAAAAACTGTTTGAAGCTCATCCAAAGTACCTGAAAGTTTTAGAAACATGAACAAATTATTTAAAGACCTGCAGAGATTTGATTAATTAGTCCTCTGACTAAAACCAAAAGCAACCTTTCCTGGACCTGAAATACTCCACTACAGTCCAGTAGGTGGCAGTAATGGAGAAGACCATAACATAGGCAACAATAATGCTGTGTAACAGGGACAATCATAGCCATAAAATTCAAACCCTTACTTGATTCAGATTTGACTTTCCTGTCATGCACTGCTGATAGTTTTAGATCACGCCGTCCCATTCACCTACACCGCGCCCTTTGTGATCCCACCCCAGAGAGCCAATGTTAACTTAAACCACGAGGTGGATGCTCACTGGTGGTACAAGCCAAACACTTTTCAGAGTTCTGCTGTAATGTCATATATTATATATTTTGAGTCAGGATGAAAAAAAGATAAATTAGTGTATTTTTTTCTTTTCTGTCTCAGACGGCCTGTGAGAAGACGTTTTCAGTGATGCACCATGTCATCCAGAGGACCATATCCTACGCTCACGGTGAGAAAAACTGAACTTGTTTAAATTTCAGAAACAAAAACAATCAGTTTAAACTGCATCTTACTTTAGGGTTTTTTTAGTGGTAAAAATAAAAACTAGCTGTAATTTTTATTACCTGCATGGTGGCTAAATATCCTCACTACAGCAGCTAATTGATGGTTCATTATATCTGGGTTTGGATTTATTTGGATCTACTGCATAACTGCTTTTAAATGCTTTGCATGAATGGGAGTTTGTTCATAACACCTGCCTTCAGATTCCAAACTTCACTTGATCAAACTTTACGGGTTAGCTGAATTTTGTGTGACGCTTACCTGCCCCTCTCGCCCTCAGAGTTAGCAGGTCCTGGTCGGAGGCCCAGTCCGCCCCAGCTGGAGCTGCGGATGGTCCAAAGTAAAGCTGACATAGAAGATCCTGCTATAGTTACGGAGGCCACAGTCATATCCTAACATTGCCCACCCATAAGACTCATACTAACCTCTCCACCCATAAATCTCTCAGCTCCTGTATCTCGGTAAATCTCTCATTACTGTAAACCTTGACTGTCATTGCCTAACTTCAATAACTCATCATCCAAACTCCTTAAACACCTTAGTATTGTAAACCCTTTAGTCCTTTAACCCTTTGAAGTCCTCAGTGTCCTGACCCTTAACTTAACCCCTAACCCTGTTTTGGAACCAGAGCCATGGATAGACAGAAAGTTTGGTCAGGGTATGCGAGAGGACTTTGCAGCAGCTCTTTAGAAATTTGTTGGGCTCTCCAGATGTCTCAGATAGTGAACTTCCACAAGCACAAAATGTCATATGTTAAGGTTATTGAGAGTAATGGCTTTAGAAAAAAAATCATCCGGTATTCAGTCATCTGCAGACAGTGGCATTGATTTGGCGCTGATGAACTGAGATTGTGGCAAAATTTATAACTGTTATAGAAAACATGGGAGAGGTTTTGTCCTTGGAGTGCTGCTAGAATAAGTTATTAGTCTTTCCTCTGGTTTAAACTAGTATTATACCTTATTTTAAGTTTCTTGAGACTTATTAGTAAGTCTTTTTAAAATGTCCTGATGGATACAGTCTCGGGTTCAGTTTCTGTGGTTTCTCTTCAGTGTGGCCTCTGGTTTTTTTGCCCTGTAGCCACACTGAAGAGTGATGTCAGGATATTTTGATGCACATCACAGTCTATCCACAGGGACCCAGCTGCTGAACAACTTCTAAGAACAGGGTCTCCCACAGATTGTATTTGTGGTGTTAGTAAGGATCATACGCACATGTCAACGTATGTATGTGCGCATGAAAGGAGGCGCACCCCTGCTTTCCTAAAAAATAAAAAAACGGTAAAGAATACATACTTTTTCATAGTAAATAGCAATAATCAGCTGCATCTACAGGTCATCCTTGTTCTGCTCTGCAGTGAGCTCAGCGTACGAGCAGTAGAACCAGTTCTCCACCTGCTGCAGCTTCTGATTGTTTATTAAAAAATTCTTTAATTAGGAAGTGATGTGAAAGTATCTGAGTACACTGGGAGTAGATGGGTAACATAAACCTATCTAACAAGTGAGGGCATGTAAACTCCACATGGGAGCTTCCTGCATGGAGTCAACCCCAGGTCCCTCTTTATGTGAGATAACAGTGCTGCCCAGGACATGGCAGACCGCTGGGTCGAGGCTGATTTTCAGAGCAGAACGAGAATTACTGTCAACAGCTGACTTGGAGTACGCACGACTGTGGGACGAGATCTTTTTGGTGGATGCAGTTGAATCCCAGAACGTACAAACATACATGGAACATATCATGGAACCTGAAACTGGCGAGTAAGCCGGTGGATAGAGTAAGAAAGTCTCAGTGGTCAGGGTGAGGAGTGACTTACCTTTCATCCAAACAGCCAAGCAGTTGTCCACGGATAAAAATTCAAAAATGAGTTGCAAATTCTAACTGGGCAGGCCGCCCAACTAAAGTCTCTTTGTGGGAACCACTGAACACGTTCTCCAAAACTCTACCTCAAAATTATGAAGCTTGCCTACTTTATCGCTCTATTACTGCCACCCTGTTAAACTGGCACATTCTGTTTCTTTCTGACAGTGTTGCACTCTAGAAGTGGTTCTCCACACCTGGCGCCAAGTTGCGAGACTCTAAAGATCAAACACTGTTTTTCTATGGCTCTGCCCACCACTCTTTTAATCCCTTACCCGTCTTACAGCAGTGATGTAATGGTGACCAAGTCTAACCCCTGAGATCCCTTGAAAAACATGAGGAAAAAAAAACAAAAAAAAAACGCACAATGTATAGATGTTGTACTATAACTGTATTGGACCATCTGTATGATATCTTCTGATCTGTCTATTGGACCATTGTGTTGATGCTACTGTACTATAGACTACACGCACTACAATATCACTCAAACAGGAGACGAACGGGTTGGTTGTGGCACTCGCGGACGCTTCAGCGCCTCTAGCTGTTGTCACCTGATAGTAACTGTCTAAAAATCATAGTGTATAGTTGAACCTTTTTCATCTTAGCACAACAGGAAAAAAAATGGGCAACCCGAGCAGCCTGAGCTGTCCCCAGCTGATTGTAGACCACTCAGAAATCAGCCCCCCCCAGTGCCATAGCCAACCCGCGTCACGCCGGACGGCTGCCGGCCCAGCTCTCGCCCAGAACTCTATATCTGAAAGTTGAGCCACTGAGTTTACTGGAAGCCTCGAGCGGTATTCATAACATCTACAAGCTGTGTAACCTTTTATTTTTAAAACTGAGCTTTTGATTCCCATCACACTCCACTGTGGTCTCTGTCACTTCCTAATCCGTACCAGAAACCTGGATTAGTCTATGATGTGCGTATGCGTTCCCATTACCTTTACTGTTTAAAAGTAGTCAGCTGTGTTACGTAGAAATAGTTCTGTTTGTTTGGGTGCTGACGGGCCAGGAAAAGTAGGTCGAATTAGAGTTCTGCAGTAAACTAACAGATTCAGTTAATCATCGTCTTACAAATATCACAATTTAAAACATTTCCCAGAGAAGGTCATTAACAACAATTGCGCCCCAAACCTGCCTTTCTAAATTTTAGTCGCACAAAAAGACGATAATGCATTATATAAAGTCAAATGTCAGGTTTTCAAAATCACAGTATCAATTTTTTTTTAATTACATAATATCTGTTATAAATGAAAATGTGTTTTAAACCATAAATCAGGTCAGCCTATAGAGTCTGAGGAAACTTACACTTCATCATGTTACCTTTATTGTTGCAGAAAATCTGTTTTCATGGATTCACTTTGCTTTGTTAGTAATTCACTCATTTTTTTGGGACCAGTTAAAATTCCCGAACAATTGAGGGAAGTAAAATAGTCCCAGGCTAATTCAAAGTCCTCAATTATGCTGGAAAACCGGCGGTGGGAATCTAACCTGTAGCTTTTCCCCAGTGGAACGTGATGGGAAGGCTGAGAGGAGAGCAAATGGCGACAGTGGTCATGAGCTGGTTTCAAACCAATGATGTCGCAAGAACTTGGGATGTGCCTTAGCCCACTGCGCTACAAGGGGCACCACAAGAAAGCAGATTTTAGTTTTTAATTACCTCCAGATTTTTTTTTTCTCCTCAATTTTGGAAAGTGTGAACCAAATATT
>VUQR01037192.1:41096-73105 GCA_015108515.1 Hemichromis elongatus
ACGATGTTTATCTTGTTTTTAGAGGTGCAGTTACTGAAATCCAACTAAAAAAATCGAACCAGAAAAATATATAATTCAGAAAATATTTATAAAACAGTATTTTTTTTTGCATTTTTTGTTTTGGTGAATGATTAATGTGAAATTGGAGTGTGGAAAATTTTGGGTCAGATTTATTAATAATGATCCAAAACATCACTTTGTGATATCATGGAGCTCGGTGTGTGGGTGCGCACTGCTGAGAGAAGGAATGCTTTGGAGTTTGCATTATAGACCAGTCGGGGATCTGCCTGCCTGCAAACCTCAGCACCAAACAGTTTTGTTCACAAGCTGCACCAACTGCATATGCATTGTAACATCTTCCCCTCCAAAAACTGTAACATTCCCGTGAGATTTGTAGACGCCACACAAGGATTAGGTACAAAATAAAGCATACAAACAGTTAATTAAAAATGGATTTAATCTGAGTCAGGCTCTTAATAAATCTGGCCCTATTTGATTTATCATTTGGGAACTGCAGTGCTGTACACTCGTGCTCAGAGGTAATCTGAATGCACCTCTTGGACAAATAGGTGGGAAAAACTGTCATTTGTAAACCACTTTTGTACCAGTACAGTTATATTGTGTCACTGTAGCGTTGATTGTCATATCAGTAACAGACTTGAGGAGTCTGTGCGTTTAGCCAACCGTCTTTCAGCTCTGCTAACAAACCCGACCGCCGTAACACTGCATCTAAAAGCATCCACCTGTTGTGTCTTTGCTCGTGGGAGAGTGCGTGTATGTGTGTGTACATGTTGTTTATGGTAACAGGGTTTCGTGTGTATGTGTGTCTGCGCATGTAAACATGAAAGAGCAAATAGATGGAAAGAAAAATCTGCCAAATGTTGTGGGATGAAGAGGAGGAGGAGGGGAAAAAAGAAAAGGAACGTTTATGTTAAGATGAGGAGGGGAGGAGAGGTGTGTTCAACGGGACAATCACCCCCTGCTGCTCGGAGAGGGAACTGACTCACTTTGCTTCTTCTTCTTCCTTTACATCCTCCAAACCTGTACTTACTCTGCACCCCTGCAGCGCCCGTCCTTGTGTCTGTATTGCTAGTTTTTAAACCTTAGCCTTGCCGTGTGCGTGTTCGTTAGATGGTTAAACTGTACTTTCACTGTTTCTGCTGTCGCTGCTTCTGCCGCTGTTCCCCGTTCTCAACGTGCATCAGTGTCCATGTTGTTGCTGTCTGTCCTGCTCCGCTGCTTTCAGTACGTCCAGCTGCTTTAGATTCCTCCGCTTAATATCGACTTGGTTAAAAACAAACAGAAGAAGCAGGTTTGGTCTCTGGCTGCTTGTTCATGGTAACTGTACAGGGGTTGGATTTTATAGGCAGCAGGTGTTTCTAATCTTTTGAGGTTTTTAGAGTTTTGAGGGGGGGTTTGTTCACTGAGTCTGGTTGTTGTCATTTAAAACTAATTTCTGGTGTTTAAAATTTTTCTAATTATTAGTCAGAGTTGAAATGCAACCATATTATGTGTTTTAGATGGAGGGGTGATGTCGCCAGTGAAGTCTCGAGTTTATTGAATTTAACTGTTTGACACTTTGCCATGAGACCAAACTGGAGGCTCAGACCATCCTAAACATTAGTGACCTGCTACTGACATGCTTCTGTATGTGGACCGATACGCTCACTGTCGTGTGTCACGTTTTTAAGATGAGCTGCAGATCAGACGGCCGATGAGGATTCTGAATGTTTCACTGAAGTGAAACCCTGTGTGATTGGATCCTTTGCCTCTCGGGCTTATGTGGTCATGTGACTCATTCCTGCGTGGCTATCCCTGCTCTCCCGTCCTCATACACCAGCCTCCCCTCGTCCACCTCTGTTTCGTTCTGAATCGGCTGCCATTAAAACCTGCAACAGCCCACCTGTTTGTGCCACAGTGGTCCTCTCCTCCTCTACATCCACAGGTTCAACTCCACCATCTCTTTCTTTTCTTCTGTTCTCGGTGGCCAAAACAAAACGAGGAAATGTAATAATCATTGTTTGGTAACTGTTTTTAGTGCTATGTTTTTGGAGCGTTACGAGTATTTTCTAACATGTTACAATAAAAGATTGTAGTGTACAAATTCACATTTATAAAATATATATATATAGATATATATGAGAAATGTATGTTCTAATGCAATAAAGAGAGATTAAGAATTACAAAAGCTGGATCAGTCTCATTATTTACAATCTCCATATTTATTCCTTGTCACATAAAATTAATTTATGTGACATGCAATACGTTGAGTGTGTTTGTGCTGCTTTCATTGGTCTCCACACCTCAACCTGCTCAAACATGATGCTAGATCTCATGTTGTAGTTAGCTGAGAAAGTTGGATTAATGCTTACACTGTCCACCATGTGAGGGCATTTTCAGCCTCATGAGGCAGTAAAAATGGTGAAATCCAGTGACTGTATCTGGGTCCAATCACACCATTTTTTACATTCCTTATTGTTTTTGTTCAGGTTAGTGATAGCTCTGTTTTCCTGGTGCTGATGGAGGGTTTGAAAAGCCAGAGTTATTTCTGAAACCAAGAATGGATCAACCTGCCACACCAGTGACCACCTGAGGGCGCTGATGAGCCATCAACTACAGAGTATGACTGATCTTGAGCTTCAGTCGACCAGAGGTGGCAAAAGTACAGACATTCTGTACTTAAGTAAAAATACTAGTGTTAAAAAAAATACTCCACTACAAGTTAAAGTACTGGTTCAACTTCTTTACTCAAAGTAAGAAAGTAAAAAGATCTTTGGAGCACGTTTGTATTTTTGTGCAAAGCTAACTGAACCTCACCATACATTAATGTAACAATTAAATATCATTAGATAGAACAGTGACTTTATTTCAGTCTAAATTTTAATTCTAATAAAGACACTCAGCTTGAATCAGGTAAGTAGAACATCTATTATTTTTTATCATACCATTAGACATAAACTTTTTTCTCACCTGAGGTGAGAAAAGTGCAGCTGAGATGCTATCAGCTGTGTTTGCGAAGTTTCTTAAGAAACCGACACTGATATCAACTCTTTCCCCTCTTTCGCTCTTTTGACTCTGTTTTCATCCCCACACCTCTCACTGCTGCCGTCAGTCACACTGATGATCTGCTACATCAGCTGAGCACAGACATGCCAGCAGCCTGGCAATGCGCCCCTGCTGCATGAAAAGAAACAAAACCAAGTCCACAAAAAGAGCAAAGCCAAGATCCAATTGATATAAAAGTAAGAGATCTCACAAAACTTTTGAGAGATCCCGAAGTACTTTTGCGAGCGCTCGCAAAAGTTCATCTTATTTTTTTTTCTCCCATGTCACTTGCGGAGCTCTGTACCTCTGTGAGAGACCTGGCCAAGAGGGAAGCAGAAGTTTCAACTTTACTTAAATACTAGTTGATGTGATGCAAAAATGTAAATGACCAAAAACTACTTAATCCTAATCTGTATTTAAACTCCTGATTTTTGTGGGGATACATGCTAATATTAGAGACACCTTTGCTTTCAGAAAGCATTTGATTTAAAGCACCCGTAAAGTTAATAAGCATTTGCAGTCTAGTGTCATCATTCAAATCTTTCTTTATTTTCAGTCTTACCTTCATTGCTGCTGTTTCAGTTTCATTTTGTAGCAGAAATAAAGGCCTGAAACATGCTTACATGAGTTTTTGATATTAATGGTTCCCCCGAGCATGATTTATGATGTTTTGCTGACTCCCATTCCTCTCGTGAAGCACCAGCGAGATTTTGTTTTTTATATTTTCTAGTATAACAAATATAGAGTTTGGTGCCAGGGTTAGAGGATTTTAAAAAGAACAACAACACAAAAACCTTACTTATTGATTCCACAGATGGCATTAGAACCCAAATATATATAATGTTTATACAAGTTTTGCTTGTCTTTGCTAAAATCTTTATTTGGTTATTAAACTTTTATTTAACCATGTGTGTGACTTTATGAGAGCGTTAGTAACTTAATCTTCTTGTTTCCACCACATTGAAACCCACAGCCACATCAGATGAGAGCCGCTTAACGTAGCAGCCTCAGTGATAGCACATGTTTAAAGATTTCTATCTTCACTGAAAACCAATGTGCTCAGAGACGTGACTAACATCTCGCCTTTTATACACGCACAAGGTGTGAGTGTTGCTCAATCTACATCAGTGTGTAGTATCTGCACTGTAACAGCAGTCGGTTTGGGTGGTTCAGGTTTTGCTAACATGTTTAGATGGAAGGCCATTCTCCAAAAACAGGAAATCAGACTGCTGCCTGTTTGTTGACGACAGCTCAAACTGTAAAGTAGAATAAAATAAAATAAAATAAATGTGTAAATATCACTTCCACTCTTTTGATTTTAGTCACTATATGTACATGTATTCTTTATGTTTCATACAACTGTGAATCTACATTTCTCTAAATAAACACATCTGTCCTATGATGTGACCCCGTTGTTGTCTCTCTTTCTCTTCATATTCTACCCAGTAGACTGAGCTCCATCAGTCACTCTGATGAGCTGCTGATACATCTGCTGCAGCGTTGTCCATACTGTCAACAGGCCCTTACAGGATGAAAATAAACACAATCAAGTCCACAACAAAAATATAAGTATCAATACAATCAAACGTGGGTAAGAGATGATAGTGAATAGAAGGAGTACAGCAGTACTGTGGTGGCAGCAGGCATGAAACAGAGATATACCTGTGCCTGCCTCCACCTTACCCTATGCCTAGCACGCTTCTCTGTCACACCAACCCTCAGTAAAGCCTCATATATCCCTGAACCTGTATGTAACCTTATGTCCTCTTATTTGCCTCCTGGCTGGATACTTTATATTTAACATCCTCTTTCAAATATATTCACATTCGTTCCTCTGAACATGCCCAAACTATCCCAGGCTTGCCTCTCTAACTCTGTCAACAAAATGCATTTTTAACCATGTCTATTCTGATCACTCCCAACAAGTTCAACACTACCAACTCCAACATGTCCTCCTGTCTTTTTGTCAGTGCCACTGTCTCCAAACTGCCCATCTTAGCACCTCTCGCTACCACTGTGTAAACATTCCCTTTCACACTTGCTGCTATTCCTCTGGCTACGTCCACACTAGTCCGGATAGTTTTGGAAATGGAGTTTTCATCTGGAAACGCTCAACGTCCACACTATAATTTTGAGTCGTTTTACCCAGTTGCGTGTCCACATTAAAACGGCACAAAACACTTTTTAAAACGGGCAGCGAAATGGCAAGAAAAGCACCGAATGTTTCAAATGGAATGATAATAATGGATTGCATTTATATAGCGCTTTACAATTCCAATATTCATTCACAGACTGGTGGAGGCTACAGTTGTAGCCACAGCTGGCTGGGAGCAGACTGACAGAAGCGAGGCTGCCATATCACGCAATCGGCCTACCGCCTCTGGCCAACACCAGTAGGCGGTAGGGTAAAGTGTCTTGCCCAAGGACACAACAACCAGGACAGCGAGCTGGGGGATCGAACCGGCAACCTTCCGGTTACAAGATGAGCGCCCCAACCCCCCTGAACCCATGATTATCTTAGAATACTTATTGCTCCTTTAAACTTATGAGTGTTTTCCAACTATTACATTAAGTGTCATTCAGAGGCCTGTTCTTTGTGCATTTTTTTTTTTTTTTAATAATCCCAGATCAAAGTGTGTGTGCATGGGTGTTGTTGTATGGGTGTGGTGTGGAGTGATGTTAATCTGGATTTTGTTTAGATCTTTGAACCCATGAGAGAATTTGATTAGGAAAGCTGGAGATTATTGTGCACTCTCATCACCATTGACCAGAGTATAAATATCAATACTGGAAACCATAATCAGGTGGAATAAGAACAAAGGGGGGAAGAATGTTCACATTAAAGGTAAAAAGCAACACAAATGTGACGCATCATTCATTGTTTGGAGAACAATGGTAGGAAACAAAATCATGAGTTACTTATGTCAGTTACTCCTTCTTTACTTATGCTCCAACTCTAATAATGACTCACAATATTCTCCAGCTTTTCCTGTCATAAGTGCACAAATGGAACTAGTCCCCACCCATCCCCCTCCTACAAATATTGCACAACCAAGGTTGGGCTGATTTCCTTAAACAGTTCTGGTAACACTTGATCTTGTTCACAGTGAACAGACCTGTGACAAGCTGGTTTGATCTCATGGATGTGTTGCCGTAAAATCCAATCTTACAGCTGAAGAACTGAAATATTCTGCATCACACCAAATCATTGGCAGTTTAAATTAAATAATTTGGAGATCCATGTGCAAGAATAATGACAGCAATCCTTCTGTGAGCTCATCCTGTTATGTTGTATAAACAAGAGACTGTGCTATTAATGGGAAACAGTCCACAGGGAGTGACAGCTGCACAACAATCATAAACATGTTGAAATGGTCTGCCTATAAACGTGTGGTGAAGTTGCATATAAGCTTTCAATTCTCTGAATATTTAGAGGGAGAAGACATAATGTCTTCTGTAGATCTGAGTGATCTAACTATGCCTCAGTTTGAATGGGAAAATGCATGATTGTGTTAATGAGATGCTGTTTTTGTTTGTGAGCTGCTTTCAGACAAACTGTAGGGGTTACATAAAGATCTGTCCTGTGTCTTTGAAGTGTACGATAGATACCTAAATGACATCAATCTATAGCGCGTATTACTGTCATCTAATCTATTTAAACTGTGCGGTGTATTCTCTCTAAAATTCTCTAGATTTTCAAGGGTGACCAGCAGGGGGTTCTGACAGAGACGCATTGATTACATTATTATTATTATTATTATTATTATTACTTATATGCAAAGAATTTTCTGAAATTTTAATGTTTTTTTGTTTGTTTGTTTGGTTTTTTTTCCTCCAGAGAAGGACCAGCCGCCAGTGGCTCGTGTTGTGTCGAGTCCACCCATCTCTCTGCCTGTCAGGACCGCCACTTTGGATGGATCTCAGTCCACTGATGACAAAGGTGGACTCAGCTACCTGTGGACCAGAGAAGATAGCAGTCCTGCTGCTGGGGTGAGTCAGACCTTTATAATCAGGCCTTTAAATGATGTTAGTTCTGGTTTTGTTTATAGCAGTGATGAAGTGATTTATAAATAAGTAAAAAAATTGTTTTTTTTGTTTTTTTTTAATAGGATGTCCTGAACAACTCCGACCACCAGGCAGTGCTGTTTCTTGGGAACCTGGTGGAGGGCAAATACACCTTCATTCTGACTGTAACTGACAGCAAAGGACAAAACAACAAGGGCAGGGGCACAGTGGAGGTCAAACCAGGTAAGCAGACCTACAAAAACACGCGTATGAACACATATCCCAGAGATATACTCATTATTTTTAACAATATGTTTTTTATATCAAATAAAAATGACTCCTTATATTCAACTAAAGAGAATACACATTCTCAAAAACAGTTCAAAAAACACATCAAAACAAAACGTCTCAAAACAGGTTTAGGTGTGAATACATGTCATTGGTCCACATATAGTTGAGTCAAGGGGCCTGTGTTAACTCAATAAACGGGAGTCTGCTGGACGGACGGACGGTAGACAGAGAACAAAAACAATATGAAAATGGAATCATATAAAACAAAAACACCACTTCTTTCTTATCCAGCCTTTATCATTTGGTTTACTTTTTTTTTTTAATCCAAAAACAATCCTATAAGCTACTTTTTTTTTTTATATAAATGAGGTTCATCAGTGTTTTATCACACTTTTGACCTTCTGGACCCAGACCACGTAGAAACCACTTTGAATCAAGAGAAATTTCTTTGAAATAATCTTCTTATACGCCACTGTGACCCCTTCCTAAAATGTTTTAATCTTTTTCCACTGACTAAACAAAGTATGCACTTGTCTCTCTACATTTAGTGCATACAGTTTTTTCTGGTATATTTCATACTAATTTGACTGATTTAGCATGAGTTTGATATCTACGTATTAACCATTCATGGTGTTAGAGTGAGGCGTGTTGAAGTTGTTCAAGTGTAAAATCTTGAATATTAAAAATATTTAAAGCTTTCAGGTTTGGGGAAAAACTGTAAATTTATTCGTCTTGTGTGGTGACTTAGCTTGATACTGATGCACTGAAACCCTAATAAAACTACTGATGATGGTATGCCAGGGATTAGTTGTTTTGTGGTGCAATAAAAGACTTGTGGTTTCAATTCAGGCTTTTCTTTAGTAGCCAGATAAAGATTCAAATGAGGGGAAAATAAATTCTTGTGATCGCTGAAAGACATTGTGGAAACATATACTGAAATGTGAGTGCTGCATGGTTTATTTTTTCTTCAAATGAATCCGTGCATACAAATGATTTCCCCACAGCAGGAGCCTCAACAACCAGCAGCAGAAGGTTGAGCAGGTCAGCACAGCATACGGTGCACAGACACACACTCGGCCAGAAACTAATCCGTCACTTGGCGCTCTGGCCTCTCTCCCAGATTTCAGGGAGTCAGATGGATCCCGCAATCTGCCCGTTTTCCTCATGTCACTTTTTCCGTCTCACTGTCACCTCATGTGTCCTCCCTCTTCCCGTTTGTTCCCGTCTCTCCATCAGACGTGCGGGAGCGTGACCTGGTGGAACTGGTGTTGGAGGTCTCCATATCGCAGGTGTCCCAACGTCAGCGCGACATGCTGCTGCGACAGGTTGGGGTTTTACTGGGTGTGCTCGACAGCGACATCATTGTGCGAGAGATCAGTGCGTTTAATGAGCACAGGTGAATTTGGTTACGGATTTTTTTAATTTGGAGATTCCTGCAAACCTAATGATGAAAGTCATTATTAGAGATGGAATTATCATTTGATTGTTTCTTTTTTTTGTCCACCCTCTTTCTCCATTCTCAGTACTCGTTTGGTCTTCCTGGTGTCAGGCGGCCCTGGGCGCCCTCCACTGTCTGGCCGCAATGTTGCACTCGGCTTGCGCAACAAACTGCGCAAACAGAAGAATGACTTCCTCATCTTCAAGGCCCGACGAGTGGATACAGTCAGTGAGTACCACACAAACATTACGAAATGGAACAAGCAAAGGGAAAGAAGAAGTTTGCTGCTTCTATATTACAATAGACTCTAAAGGCCTCTGCAGAGCAGTGTGAAACCCCTCCTGATCTGTGGTTGATTGTTGGACATTGAAGATTACAGTTCCATTGATAACCCTCAGGTACTACACCATGCAGGGAATGAGCCCTTGGATACTCTGGAAAACTTTGTGGATATTGATTAGTTTCTGATATGTTCTTGAAATCATCAAGACAGCGTGTCCCAGTTTGTTTGTTTTTAAAAGATAAATTGCAAATTGTAAAAATTTGTCATATTAATGGTCAAGAATCTTTTCCAAAAACTCGTGGATGTATATTTGGATCTGAATCGACTCCTAAAATTTATCACTGCTAAGATGGGTCAGACCTCATTTCTGCTAAAATATCAAAGCTGATCCTTCCTTAGCATAATTTATACTAGTGCCTGTACGTCTTTGTAGTCTATAACTTGGCCTACATTAGGGGGCGATGTTGATGTATTTGTTCCTGTGCATGGTGTGCCTGCATAGCTCTACAGCTTTGTCACCAAATTGTAGCTGTGGGGAGGTCTCTCTATTTAAGTTGATGAGTTTTCTTTCAGTTGCTGTCTAGCAGCCAGAAATGTGCAGGAGTAAATAACAGTACTGACCAAACCAATCGGTCATTGCGCACTGCTTTTATGACGTAGCTACAGCTAGATTTAATGCAGAAGAATAAATCTCACTGGATTCATCATCGAAGACTAGACGTAACCCTGAACCCTGAAAGATTAAAGAGCTGCATTAAACAGAATTGAAACAAAAAAGTCAAATAAGATTGACCAAAAACTAAATAACTGAATATAAAATAACTACATTGCTCTATAAGGTAAAATAGCTCGATATAACAAATGTGCAAAAAAAAAACCAAATAAATATTTGGCTCGGTTAATGACGCACGATCAAAGTTTTAGATTTCCAAGCTATTTGTAAGTCATATGCATACTATCAGTTTCTTTAGCATTTTAAGTCTGTTGTTTACCACGTTTTAAAGCTCTGACGGTTTATTGAGCACTCATGCTGTCGCTCTCCCTCCTCAGTCTGCCAGCTGAACTGCTCCGGCCACGGCGAGTGTGACTCATTCACGCGGCGCTGCGTCTGTCACCCTTTCTGGATGGAGAATTTCATCAGAGCTCAGTTTGGAGACGCAGAGAGCAACTGTGGTAAGAAGGGAGGCATTACAGTAAAATAGAGTCAATAAAATGAAATCAATAAATCATCCATCCATAAATCTGGTCCGGCAGATTTGAATGTTGTTTATTAGAATCAGAATAATCTCTGTCGCTGTGTTCAGGGACGCACAGTGAGTCTTTTGTGACTTTGTTGTCGGAACTTAAAGGAATTTTGCTGCCTTGCGTTATTTTAGAGGGTTGTTTTAATATTTCACACTTAGTTTATCACAAAATTATTTTTCTGCTTTCAGAGTGGAGCGTGCTCTATGTGACGATAGCATCCTTTATGATTGTGGTTGCTGCGGCAACTCTTGTGTGGGGGATAGTTTGTTGCTGCAACAGGTAAGTTTGTTTACTTAATTGTTTTTAAATATCAGGATTATTGATAAATAACTTTATGGTGGGTAATGGTCATTGATTTTCTGTGTGTTTTTTTTTTGTTTTGTTTTTTTTTTCCTTTTACCTCTGTAAGGCGTAAGAGCAAAGCCCGCAGAAGTAAAAGCCGATACAAAATGCTAGAAGCTGACGAGCAGGACTCTTTGGAGCTGCAACTGCCAAGAGCTGGTGAGATAAATACATTCACGTAAACTAATACTACCGCTTGCATTTAGCCTGTTAACACTCACCAAAACAGGCAGACAGAATATTCTGCTGCCGTATTTTTGACTGGAACTTGAACATCTTGACATATAGACAGGAAAACAAGGGAATAAGCAGAGCAAAGGGTCGCATGTTGGAGTCTGACCCAAGTTGATGCTTTTGGCCTTTGTGGCATATCGCAGCATGAGCTAAACTGACGCACACACCTTTTTTTAATTTTTTTTTTAATAATAAGCTAGGTTAGTCATATTTACAGTTAATTTACAAAATGCTCAGCAAAAATAACTGCCCTAATAAACACCGAAGGTGTTAACAAATGGTAAGACTCAACTTTTTCTTCTTGTGACGATTTCTTTTGATATGTTAACACTGATGTAAATGTGTAGATGATGTTTCTCTTTTAGCCACAATTCAAAAACACTGACGCTTCAAAGACTGAGTAAAACTTTCTGCAAAGTCCATCTTTAGGACAGCTTCATCACACTGTTTCTTTCGTTTCTGTTCTCCTCTTCCTTGCTCAGCACGCCTGAAGCCTGTTCCCGCTCCCACCTCCTCTGCCCTCATGCACTCGGACTCTGATCTGGACAGTGACGACGGGCAGGGCGGGATCCCGTGGACGGATCAGGAGCGCGGGCAGCTCCTGCGGCCTCAGAACGGCTCCCTGAGGAACGGCCAGGGGCCAGTGAGGGCCAAGAAGCAGAGAGAGGAGCGGCTATAGCAAGAGAGGATGGGGGCGCTCACAGCTGCCCTCACACAGCTCTTCCTCTTCACGCCTCCTCTTTCCCCTTCATTGGTCTTTAACACGAAATCCTCACACCTCTCCTCCGTGAAGACAGACTGGGAGATACCCGAGTTAGGAAGAGGGAGAGAGGAGGAGATGCTGGAAACCTGTTGTCCCACGGTCACAGAAAAAGTACCATGATACTGAAGCTTCCCTGCACCCACACTGAGCCAGGATGACGAGATAAAGAAACTGCCATTACACTGAGAACCAGGGGTGAGCACTGTGTTTTGAGTGATATAAAATATTAATTAGAGCCCTATTATTTAACACAGAGACATAAAGAATGTAGTGCTGCTCCTCTCCAGCTGCTGGCTTACAAAAGTTGGGAGACTGTGTGAGAGGAAGCAGCTCGAGTGACTTTTTAAGATGAGGAAAAACAAAACTGCTTCAGTGACACGAAAACCAGCCACCCTACACGCTGACACCTTGCCTCTTGTAGACACGCATGTACATTGTATTCACGCCGTTTCAGGTCGACCCGATGCTACCAAACACTGCCATTTTTAAATTAATGGTTAACTTTGCTCTGATTGTTTCTGCTCATCTGAAGCAGGACAGAGAGGAAAAAAAACAAACAACCAAAACTGATCTGAGCTGCCAACGGCTCGGAGAAACCACCTCAGAAAATATTTTAAATAATTTATGTGCATGAAGAGCGACAGATTGCAGCTCTGGTACAACCTGATACGATCGGCTGCATGTTTGTATGTCGGGTGTATGTGTGGATTTCTGTGGCTGCTCTGCCTAAAGATGTTTCCTCAGAGCAGTTTGTATGTTTTTTGGGTTTTTTTTATGTTTTTATGAACCCAGAGAAGAGTCACAGTGTTGTTAGGTTTTATTCTGAAGGCTTCTCTGTGGATTAAATAACTGGAGTACACAACTGTAACAAAGGTGGCCTCAGCGGGGAAGGCGATTGGAAGAAAGGTGAAGAACGGGAGATGGAAGGACGGAACGCTGCTTCCTCATCACCTTTGTCAATGTGGTCACTGCTTGAACCCTGAGGACCACAGAGTTTTTGTTACTGTTTTTACAAACAACCTTTTGGCTGTGATTATATGTTGATGCACTTTGATTTTAATGTCTGCTGTCTCACTTTTTCTCTTGTTTGTTTAAAAAAAGGGAGAGGTTTGTATGTGTATGTATATGTTGGGAGGTTCAGCCATAAACGCAGGACTTTGCAGCGATCAATATGTAGGACGAACGTCCATCAAAGTTATGCAGTGAAGAAAGATACTAATCGGACAGTGTTAACAATTTTAAGTTCATTCAGTCTTTTGTCCGTGGTCACATCGCTGAGATATTATTCAAGTATCATAAAGAGCCAGAGAAGGCACAGCACTGGCATATGGGCAAAATCAGTAATGTAAGTCCCCGTGGTTTACGCTCATCTCCGTTATGCAAGCAGCTCTAAATTTTGCAGCACACTTATTAAACAATCCAACGAGCGAAATTCTGCGTATAGAGGATTAGGGCCGCTGGTGCCACTGATAATAATGTAACAAGGTGACAAAGTCCGTACCGTTGTAACCCTAAACAACAAGGTGTGTATTTTATCCTTTTAATCTTGGGAATAATTTTGCAGTTTCTGTGAGATTACAGCAGTTGGCTTACAGCAGTTTGTTTGCTTTTAAAGAGGATAAGCATGACTTTTTTTTACTGTTCCTTTTTTTAACAAATTGAATGTTTAAATCTGTCAAAAAACCAAGTCACATGTTCCTACATATTAAAATGGGTTTTTCTGGATTTAATGGTATTCATCCCCTTCAGTCTGACATTTAAAATATCTTTTTTTTTTTTTTAAGTGATTTTGATGTTATGGAGTTGGAGTAAAAATCCACAGGCCCTGTGCTGTGCAAAAATATAGATCAGTGTTTTTTTTAGTAAGTTTAAAAAAACTTAAATCGCTGATTTCTTTCAGATTTCTCATTTTTAAATTATACTCGACTCTGTGTTCTTTGGACAGGGTCATTATTAGGCATATAGAAACGGTAAGGGTTTCTTTAATGGTTGTAAAATTATCTTAAAATTGATGGAGGGTTAAATGTGGAGGGGAACTGCAGATTTCAACCTCAGACTCAGATGTGAGAAAAATCTTTTAAGCATCAGATCAGAAATGTTAAAAATGGTTTTCAATTTTCTAATCTGAACTTCCTTTAAGTATACGAGTGAGCTGCGCATCAGATCGGAGATAAAACTATACTAAATCCCGAAAACAAATTATTTCTTCCCACGGACAGGACGTGAGCAGGAGGTTAATCTGTAGGATGTTTGCATCCTCTTTGAGCAGATTACCAGAAATAAACCACAAACTGGGCCCAACAGGAAGGCTTTGTTTGTTCATCAGTAGTAA
This sequence comes from Hemichromis elongatus, assembly GCA_015108515.1. Classification (NCBI taxonomy): domain Eukaryota; kingdom Metazoa; phylum Chordata; class Actinopteri; order Cichliformes; family Cichlidae; genus Hemichromis; species Hemichromis elongatus. The sequence continues at coordinate 55,075 of VUQR01037192.1, forward strand.
TCTGAGGTGTTTCTTGGCTGGACCTTACTGACGGACAAACTTTAGCTGAACGACTCTCCCGATGTATCATCTCACAGTGTGATCGCTTTGCATGTAGAATGTGAAACTGACCCCTTTCTATGTTTGTTGTTGAATGTTAAAAGGTACACCATCGATTCAGTTCAGCATGTACTCTGTGCGAAATAAGCATTTTTTTTCACATTACTGCAAAAAATAGCTGTAAGAAACAGACATTTCTAAGTCATCTCATGCCGACGTTGCATCTGTTGCACTAAATGTGTTTTATTCGCACCTGCTGAATTTATCGGGCCATCCTTCTGTTAGAGGCAAATTAAAATCAAGCACACCCAAGTGCCAACAATGTCAAAACCACTGAAATAATCTCATATTGTCTTCATGTTTTTGTTTTGTTTTTGGAATAACAGCCAAATTGTTCTGATGTAATCACCTTTTTTCGGTCTCCCAAAGCTCCTCTTACGTTCTTTAAAAGGAAGACACGAAAATGTTGTATCTCTTCTGTTACGTTTGACCTCGACTCCAAGAGTCCACTGTGAAGGCAGAGATGAATGAGGAGAAACTGTTAAATGAAGGGGGTGTAAGTGGTTTCTTTAAGTTTTTTTTTGTTAGTATTTTATTATTAATAAAGTTTTAGTGAAGGATGACCCCTTGTTTTGTTCTGTGATCCTGCTGATGCAACTGGATGTGTAATTAAAATTTTAAAAAAGTTTTGGCTTGTTCTTGACTTGTGCAATCCGAGCAAAAAACGGATTTTTATTGGTGTTATTTATTATTTTCTTATTTTTTCTTTTTTTTTTCTTGGTATGAGTTTTTTTGGGTTTTTTTGTTTTGGTCCACTGCCTGCACAGTTCAAAGAAAAGGTTTTGCCTGGAGAAAACTTTTAAGGTGTTTGTTTTGCTATGAAATGGAGATAACTCATTTTTATATTACACAGAAATTGTGCTTTATCACCTGGTACACAGGATCCAAACACCCGTGTGTTGTTGCACTGGTCCTCTGGTCGGTGTTTTCATTTACTTTATAAGCCTGTTGCCTTCGATGGCTTGTCCTTTGCACATTTTGGGTAATGGAGTCCTTAAAAGATATTAATTGAGATTTCCCTTCTCAGTTGTGTTATTCCTCCTCAGTGTGGAGCAAAGTCTGTAAACATTTTTATAACACTTCCTATCACTGGATTGATATTTATTTTGATAAATGACTGAGAACCTTCAGACATTTATTTTTAAGACTAGATAATTGACTTGAAAGATTAATATAAATGTTTAAACAGTTTGCATGTGCTTTTAATTCATCTCTATGAAAATATGACTTCTTTATTTCGGCCAAAAAAATAATTAACGTTTAAAAAAAAGTCAACGGTAAATAAGAGGACAAGATAAATATTTTCATTTTTCAACGTCTCTGCAGTCAAAGCTTTGCTTCGTCACTCAACATTTTCTTAAACAAGAAGTGGGACAAATCATTGATGTGCAGTTGCCAGATCTGCAGCAACCGTGTGATGCTATGATGTCAATATGCAGAGGCATACTGCATTATGTCAACCCTGCAGATCTCTGAGGCAACCCAGTACTACCAAAGTGTCCCTAATGAAATGGCAGGTAAGTGCATACATAGCCTTACTATGAATTTGTAGTTTAATGACATGGCAGTTTGTTAGAACCATCTAACATTCTAAGAAGTAGAGGGGCCATTCATTGTTCCTCACCACTGCTCATGTAGAGGAGCTTTCCTGTATTATTGTCACTATTACTATTATTACTACCATTAATAGCAGTAATTGGAGTAGTAGCTTTTTTATTACTGATACTCCACTAATATTTTCTCAAATTTAGTATTTTATTTAACAGGAGATGGTGGGTGACGGCACATCCAGTTCATTCATAATTCAGGATATCAGAAACAAATTAAATTTAACTGGTGAAGAGAAACACAAAACAACACCAAAATACAGAACTGCATAATAGTTGTAGTTAAAGTAATATTTTTATAATTTGCAAAAATTCAGTGTCTTAAATTTCACATGGGCTATAGAGAATTATTTTTTTTCTTAAAACACTTAAATTTGAGTTAATTCACAGAAGTATGATAGTGACAGTGATCACCAGCTGTCTTCAGTGAGTGAAGGGGTGTGTGGTGCAGATGATCCACAGCCGGACTCCAGGAAGGGGGAAGGGGGCCTCTCAATAAACCTGGAAAAAACTTTTTAAAAAAAAAAAAAAAAAAGTCCAGATCCAGTAACACTTGTAGTGTAGAGTACAGCTTTATAGGTTGACCAAGTAATAACGAATACTTGTCACTGTAAGTGTTGCTGGAGGTGGGCCTTTTCAGATCCTCCTTCTCCATCCATCATGTAAATAGGTGAAGTGCTAAAAGCATCTTTAGTGACTGCACACGGATGAAATATCACTGGATTTTTGTTTGTTTGTTTGAAATAATGTGGGAATAACTAATATCCCTTTCTGTGTAAAACAAAGACTAAATTGTTTAGTTATAATACTAAGAACCCTTAGTTGTCTCCCTTAATTGAATAAATGAAGTGAGGTCATTGTTTTTGTGCACATTTACCCAGTTGTGTCCATGTTTTCTGTCAGTTGCATCCATGTTTTCTGTATGTTTGACAGTTTTTCCAGTCTAAAGTGGGGCAAACACGTCCAGACATGAAAAAAAAAACACGAATGTTTTCCTGCAAATGTTTGGAGTCCCTTCTCCTTTAGAGGCGCTGCCCCTTGTGTTATTTTTATAATGTCATATCTCACTGCCTGTAGATATGTTTTTACGAAGGGAAGAAAAGTACTTAGTTCATTTATTTTCCCCCTCTGCCTCTCTTCGTATATTGCTGCCCTCTGCCTCTCGCACTCCTTATATGGGAAAGGAATTAGTTGCGCGAACAAGGGCGGAAACGTGGCGCGGTGAGTGCTGGGTAAATTCAGCGACATACAGGAAGAAAGAGACGAAGCCCAGTCTGCTCACTGCACACTCTCACAGCAGCGACAACATAAAGGACCGAATCACTGCTCGACCAGTTTAGCAGGTAAGCAGCCGGTGTGCTGGCTTTTTTTTTTTTTTTGTAATTGCACTGCGAGGTTTGTGACTCGATTAACGGCTTTCTGCAGGAGCGAAACATCAAATCTGAGATGGGAGAGAGCGCGCATAGCCGTTTCCTCTTTAACGGACAATCATTCAGAAATAACATCTTGAGATCGGTGTGATGCTAACGCAGCCGGCTAGCCGAGGTTAGCCGCAAAAGCGGACGCTAGTCTGACTGAGACCGTTAACATATCTGCAGCCAGTAAGTCAGCCTTTAATTCTTCTTGCTGTGCTGGCTCATTAAAAGTGGAAACTTCTGTTTTTTGTTTTTCTTCCCTCCCCTCCTCAGCATAGTGCAGCATTAGCTGACACAGGGAGGGGTGTGTGTGTGTGTGTGTGTGTCAGAGGAGAGAGAGAGAGGAAAAAAAATCCAGGAAATAGTCAAACTGACAGCAGACGCTCAACAGTAGGGAGGGGACGTATAAAAACACCACCCCAGCTTTTTAAAGCTGTGTAGACTTTCAATAGGGTGGATTTATTCAGAAAGAAGCGGGTTATCTGGGGTTACGTTAGCTGGCTCTGGGTGTCGGGAGTGGTGTTGTGGCACATTTTGTACCCCCTCTAAATGATTCCTAAGCGGTGTGACGGCTCTTCAGGGCGGCTTAACGCTATTTCCTGAGCTGTAACTCTTCGGGACACGATAACATTATTCAAGAGAGATGTGTTTCTTAACCCGAAGAACCACGAAGACACAATAAAAATGTTTCTTTTCCCACTCAGTAACTGAGATTTGTGTGATTGGGCTAAAGTTGTAACGGCTAGCTTTAGCCTATGATCGCATTATCAGCAGCGGCTTGAGCACGATTTGGTTGAGCTTTGAGCCCACCGAAGTAGGTCTGTGAGGGCGCCCTGCTTTCCATGTCTGCCACGGTTACAAACAGTGTTTTCCTATGCAAATAGTTTTGGAAGAAAAAAAAATAAGGCTTCAAATGTAGGAGTGGACGCTCGTTCCTTTATGTCTGGACGTCTTGCCCTCAGGCAGACACACAAACCCTCACACAGGCCTAACTAACCTACTTCACTGCCCCTGCATGCTGATGGGATCTCTGTGCACAACATTTCTTCCATATGCACAACAAATGAGATTGATAAGATCAGTTTGATAATGTTACAGTTGATTATCCAAATACAATAATAGACAGATTTCATATTTTTAGTTACAAAGGTATTATTCATTAGTACCATACACTAGCAGACTAATGAGAGACTGCCACTCCTCTCATCTAAAGACTACTCGGACTTTGTAGCTAGACGTTAAGATTTTGCATAGACTGGGGTCACTATTTGCAAGACGACATGTAGATTTCTTTTGAGATAATTTCCCATACTGCACCTGGTGGAAATTTACAAAAAGCTAAAGTTGCTGAAGGCAGACATGGGAGCTTTTGGCCACACCTGCTCTTGTTTGTGCAGTGGTTTGTTCTGAAAAACCAGTCCAAAAGTGAATAAAAAGGGGAGTAAGTGCACCTGTTGGTTGTTGATGGTTCTCATATCTTTGAGTTTTAATATTTGCGTACGTTGAGAAAAAAAAAGAAAAAGAAATTGAACATGTAAACTATGTGAGGAAGTCCACGCTGAGTGAACTTTATGATCACTTTACACAAAATGATTGAGATAAGAGGATCCCACAACTGACAAATCTCCCAATTTTATTGCAGCATCAGTCATTTGTTTGCACTGTTTGAAAGTGGTGCCTTCATACTTCTGCTATGAACTACAAGCTTCTATAATTGTACACGCTACAAATTTAGGAATTTAGGAAAATAGAACTGAAGGAATGACTCCCTGGCTGCCTTCATGTCTCTGGTTTTGTCATCGTCTGTAGCGTTTCCTTGGTGGTCAGCACTTGGCTCGAACCTACACTGCCACTTTGCTGTGGTCCATATGAAGAAAAATAAGCATTTAAAGTGAAGTAACAGGGCGTCCAGTAAACTCAAATGTGCCTTGCTTTGGGATTTGCAATTTGCTAGATACGGATAAAGTTTGTTAGTGTTTTTGTAAACGACAGTTATCCATCTACAGGACTGGTTTTGTGTTGTTGGGTTGCCCCCCCCTAGCTGTTACACCTCTTAAGGGCCGCTCCCTCCCTGTGCTGCAGGTGAGTCATGTCTCTTGAGACCAGGAAGTGCTGGACTCTGGTATCTGCAGGTATAAACGCTCACTGCTGTGGTGCTAAACAGAATGTGGGTCAAGGGTAAAGAGGGCGTTTGTTTCCTGCTGTGATCCAATTCATCTCAGAATCTGCTGCACAAATTACTGCATAACTCTCAGTGAAAGACAGAGGAAAAGGGGAAGTTTATGTATTATGTGCGTCTTACTCGGTGTGCTGTAAAAGGAAGAAATATTGCAGTCTTTTAAAAGTAATTTTATTCAATGTCTTGCCACCTCACCTGCTGATAGCACTCAATTGATGGTTTCACCTAACAGCCTCAGGGTTGACATAATGCAGTACATGACTGCCTCTGCCTGTTAATGATCAGAAATCAAGTCCCAATGCTGTAACTATTTTTACAATGATGCCGTATTTTCCCTTTATTTAACCAGGAAGTCTGCAGACTTGACATGACATGCTCAAAAAATGCACAATATGTTGGTTTGTGAGGGGAAAAAGATCCACGTATCTTGTTCAACATGTTCCTTGTAATGGTTTTCAATTTAAACTTAAAGTGTAACAGCTTATTTAAGTTTAAGATGCAAGGTAAAAAACAGCACTTTTTTTTAGCAAATGAACAATCAGCTGTTTGGAAGGGAAAGGGAAGGATACAAAGGTAAACTCAAAATAGTTACTGATTATTTTGCAGTTGATAAACAAATGAGTGATGTGGATAATTGGAACAGTATTGAACACTTAAAGCCACATTCAACATTGAAAGGAGTTTTGAAACCCACCAGTACAACTTCAGAGTATCTTCAGAGCCTCACTAATAAACAGCGAAAAATTTAACATCTCAGTCATCTGATATGTAAAGATTTCACAGAGGAGTGAAAGTGAGATGTTGGCGGCAGCTTTATCTCGCTCATTAGTGAGAGTGGTCTGTGTGGATCCATTCAGCAACAGCCAGGTATAAGGACCCGAGACTGGAGGGGCTCTCGGTGGCCCAGGTAAAGGCAGTGTCAGCTTTCAGCTGCCTCATGTAATGTTAGCCTTTCTGTTCAGGTGTGCGTCTGTATCTGTGAGTACTCCTTTATGTGTTAGACTTGGATTGGAGTCAGTTAATCATGTCTTTTGAATAGTTAAATCAGGAGTATCCGTGTGCATGTTTTTGCTCCAAAGGTTGTTTTGTTGTGCGATGTACCTGCGTGTTTAAAACGCATAGCTGAGCTCTCTCTGCAGTAACTCCCAATGATCTACATACCTTTACGCAGCAAGTTCTGGCCTGCGCTTCCTCTTCTGTTACTCAACCTCAACACCATTAGGTGGATTTTCTGTGACTTCCTTAAAGCTTGCAAATGTGCACATTTACATTTTCTGGCTCCATTTATTAAAACCGTCAAACTGAAATTCACTGTGCTGTTTCTTAATTTGAGGATTATACTCATCTGCTGACATCATTGATAGTAAAGTAGTCATTCCTGTTATACTCCAAGTTGGAAATGTAGGTCTAGGGTTGTCCAGAAAAAATGTGCAAAAATCACTTTTGACTGTGTGATGTCTGAGCATCGGGAAATGTTTTGTCTTTAACATTTAAAAAAAATTCAATAGCTCTCTGTTTCAGAGGCAGGAAAACAAATAAAAACAGACAAAACTTAAGCGTTTACCTTCAGTTGTTGAGCTACATGTGATCACTAATGAGAGGCCAAGTCTTTTACAGAGTTCTTTCTCATGGACAAAGCCAATGGCAACAATGTAACCCTTGTCGTAAAAATGCTGGCCAATTAGAAGATGTCTCATGGTTGCTGGGGAGTGACTGACTGGTCTTCAGACCTGACTGAGGCTTTAATATATGTGCAAGTGATCACTGTGAGCCAAAAAACTCTAAATACTCAGTTTTTTCAAATATTGGCTCTTGGTGTCGTCATTGGCTTCATGGTGTAGTTAACACATTCACCTTATGCACAGAAGATCCTGGGTTCGAAAGCAGGGAGGAGAGACAAACCCGACTGCTATACAAAGGTGCTTTAGAAGCTACGATGGTTGTGCACACTGTTAAGTTTAACAGTGTGCACATGGGTGTAGTTCTAGCAGCTGCTGCATTTTGTTGTAGTGTCTCCGTGGACGTGCCCACAGAGCCTCGGGCTCAAAACCTGAAGATGTAATTTACACCACATGAACCCAAGCAGACAGTCATGTACTCATGGAAACTTTAACCTGTAGTGTAACCTAGGGGTTAAGAGTAGAGGCTAATCTCTTTATCTAGTACTCCCGTGAAGCTGGTACTGTCTGGTTTTGTAGACACAGTCAGAAATGTAATCATTAGAATTTAAATTTGTTATTGTGGTCATTGAGAAATAGTAGTTGTGATGTGAAAGGGGTATATTATATTGGAGATTAGATCTAATTAATTTGAGGGATTTTTTTTTTTTTTTATATCCCAGCACGATGAGAAATGGGGAAGGATCCAGCTATCTACCCTACGGGTTTAAAATGTTAATTATGACCTGTAGGAGGTTGTTCTGCACGCAAAATGTTGTTAAAGCGTTTAAAGTTTCTGCAAAAGCACTTGTTGGAGACCTGTTGGTTAAGCAATAAATGCTTTGTTCATTTTTAGGAGAAAGGAAAATGCTTCAAATGACCCACCACTGATTACATCCTGTATTGTAATATTAATATTAATCATCGTAAACATCAGTTTTCTGACTGTTTGCTATAAAGGCATTTAAGAGGAGCAATAGAATAGCCTTTCTATTCTATTGCCAATTTCCTATTGCAACATGATCTAAACCTGAAATATTGAACTTGTTGAAGTAAATGCAAACATGTTAACTTTTTTTCTGGTACAAAAGACAGAAGATATGTGTAACATTCAGAGTTGCTACTGAGGAAACTGATTTTTTTTCTTCTTTTTAATTGCATTAATTTGCTTCACTGTGTGTCCTCAGGTATAATTGAGGCCCCAATTAGCTAGAACAGAAAGTTTCTATGAAAACTGTGAACAGCAGTGTTAACAACAACTGTGTAATAAACACAAAGGATTTGGTGGCTGGTTTGGGAAGAAGTGCTCTGTAGATGTGAAAAATTCACTGTAAGAAATCAGCTTCTTCTAAAGTTTGGTTTAAACAGGCAAACTTTAAGTGAGCTGCAGCTCATTTGAGTCAAGTGGTAGAACCAAATGAAGTCATCAAAACACATTGCATTGTAGTTTTAACACAACAAAAACAGTTTCTGATTGTAATGCTGAATAAGGTTGTTTTTTCGAACTTGAAACTGATGAAGGATGAGCTGAATGCCAGTTTAGTGGTTCAGTTTAGTCTATTTCTGTAGTTCTGCACTACTTCACTAATGTAGGTTCAAATCAATGCAAACACTTCTAAAGAAGTGCATCCTCGTGTCTATGTTAGTATTGACTGTATATAAATGGGACAGATCGATGATTGTTTTCTATTGTGATTTTTTTTTTTCTTTCCTATGTGTTAGTCCCTGGCACCTCCATCCCAATAGCGGTGACCAGTGTGACACAGCGAGCCTTTTTATTAAACACAAAAATATTGATCCTCTCCTCCTGACAGGTATGGCAGAGTTGGCAAGTCTGGTGCAGCGGCTGGAGGTGGCGGTGGGCCGTCTGGAGGCCATGTCAGGCCCTGGAGGCAGCGCTGGAGGTTCAGACGGAGGAGGTATTACTGTTAAAGAATACACTGAATAATATGTGTAGAGATCAGTGAGTAAAGTCATCATTAATACAAGAAATTGAATCACTCAAAGTATTTCAAAGTTTAGTATGAAGTCAGCTTCTGAGCTCATAAAAGCTTTGCTAGATTATTTTTGCATTTTAGGATGACTGAGTGGGGTCATTTATCACTAAAATGTTGTTAAATATGGCTTTCAGTCAGTTATTGTTGTGGTTTGCAGATAGGCTTCTGCAGCGTCTCAATGTCAGCTGTCTCTAATCTGTTTCCTTAATTCGCTTCAGTGTTTGCTAGATTTTAATCTGAATTGAAATGTCCCCCCCATTTTAAAATCTTTACTGTAATTTCCTTTAATCCCTTTGGTTTTCTTTATCTTTGCAGCTGTATCTGCGTACGTGGAGGGCTTTGATGAGATCGTCAAGGGTCCTCTGGCGGAGTACCTCTCCCTCAGCCAGAAGATCGGAGGCGACGTTCAGAAACATGTAGGTCACGAGTTCAGACACCAGTCCAACTGGAGCGGAGTTTAATTCTTTCCTAGGAAAATTGATTCCTGCAAGGTTACTTTAACTGCAGCAGCCATTGTAGAAATATTTACTGGCTACAAGTAAATGTTTCTTCTTTCCTGATGTGCACATTGCAGCGTATCTTGGTTTATACTAACCCTCCACCTGCAGATCAGAGGAGCGGGTGCAACCTGTGGAACGACTAATGCAGCCTTTAGTTTTGTGCTTCATGCAAAACTCTGCAGGGAATCTTAATTGCTGTTGATGCTGCTTTATACAGCTTTTTTTACATTTACAGTGACATTCCTCATTTTTCCAAGTCGTGTGTTTTTTGTTTTGTTTTGTTTTTTTTTAAATTTTCCCTGTTGACAAGACTTGGATCTTTCTAAATATGAGGCCCCTTCAAAGCAGATGAATTCATTAAAAATCCAAAGTGATGAGTGTACTTTTGTTTCTATTAAGTGTTTGTGGAAGATGATTCAAAAATGGCACGATGATAAATTAATGTCACTTTGTCCCCCCGTCTTTCAGGCAGAAATGATGAAGCAGGGGTTTGCCACTGAAAGACAGCTCCTCATCACAGCCTCCACTTCCCAGAAGCCCTCTGATGTAAGTTAAACACACTCTGTAATTGATCGTTCAGTCGACTAAGCACCACATTGATTTCAACTTTGTGCATTATTTATTGTGTTCGTCTGCAGTTTAAATGGGTGAAGCGTTTTTTGTTGTTTTTGTTTTGTTTTTTGCATCTTTTTTTTTTTTGGAATATTTCAGTCTCATTATATTTAGATTTCAAAAAACTGCTGTAAAGATTATATAATATTCAAGCTCGGCTTAGTTGTGATGGAGAAAGCTTAGCAGGATTATTGGCCTTGCTAATTTGCTTCAGAAGTTAGAGTATTTTAAACCTTTTTCTTTTTTCCTCCAGTTGTGACTCAATTCAATACAAATGCTTCAGTTTCAGGGATCTGTTAATATTGAGTGCTAAACTTTTGTCCTTTCTTGTCTCTTCAGGCAGTTTTGACGACTCTCCTGCAGCCCGTGTCCACCGTGATCCAGCAGGTGCAGGCGTTTCGGGAGCAGAACCGCAGCTCGCCGCTGTTCAATCACCTCTCCGCTGTCAGCGAAAGCGTGCCTGCCCTTGGATGGGTCGCCATGGTGAGTGCAGGGGCTAAGAGAGGTTAACAGGCAGGAAAAGAGCCGTTTGGGCACCACTTTCTGTGTGTGGGTTGGTGTGTGTGTGGATAAATGAGTGTATAATGGGCGGAAACAGGCCTCTCTTTGATTCTGTCAACAGTCTCTGATGAGCGACAGTTTCTTGGCTGACATTAAAGCACCAACAACAGAGCTTTGCTGTTACAGTAAATGATTAAATCATTGTTTACTGTTGTTTTTTGAGACTTATGAATAATGGATCAGATTTTCAGATACACATAATGAATGTCTTCATTCTCTGCCGCCTACCTCTGTATCTGTAAACTTCTCATTTGCTTTGCAAAACATTTGTGACAGCAAAGAAGAACAGTCTTGCAGTTTTCTTTCTTCCTAATGAGAGTTAGACAAGGAAGCCGGTTAACTAATTCGTATTTATCTTATTTATTTATTGTTATGTTTAGAATGATTTTTTTGTGACCTTTGGACAAAGCCTTTTTTCGCAAAGCTTTTGGGTGTAGCTCTATGGCAGTAGGATGGATTAGTCTTTAATTAAAAGGCTTCACTTTTGGGGGGGAAGCAAAGATTTTCATCAAGTGACCTCTATAGTGATACGTGTCAGGTAGCTGGGATCTACCAGCAGTCTAAATGCTGACATGGTGCTTGTGCTTTTAAATTGTTAGCCATGGGTTACAATTATAATCTTACTAAGTTCAAAAACTCACCAGTGTTTGGGTTTTTGTTGTTGTTGGTTTGTTTTTTGGGTTTTTTTTTTAAACATCTCTATGGACATTTGGACTAAATGGTTTCCCACCCATGACATGCAAGATAAGACTGACTCTGTTTATTCCAAAATTTGGGGAAGTTCCTGTGTTACAGCAGCCAAAAACATCAAGTACAACCTAGAGCAAAATGCTTAAACAAAGTGGACTGGTCTGCTCGGTAAAATAAATGCAATATGACAAAACAAACCGGCTCAGTTGGGTAATTAGTAATAAATTGGTAATAAAAAATTAGTACATGAGTAAATAAAATCTACTAAAACGTTACACAAAAAAGTAAATATAATACAGCAAATGTGAATGTTTATGCTTTCCGAAATGAATCTAAACCTTTTTACTTTGTGTCAGGCTCCCAAACCGGGCCCGTACGTTAAGGAGATGCAGGACGCCGCCATGTTTTACACCAACCGTGTCCTGAAGGACTACAAGGACAAGTCAGTAAAACGTCCATTGTTACAGCCTGTTTCAAAGCTGCTGGGATTTTCTTCCACAGTTTGTTCTTATTATTTTAAACTGTATCAATTTTTTTTAAATGTTGAAACTTTTAATAAACAAAAGGGTCAAAAGAACTTTTAAATACAGCCAAACAGTTTGCTCAACCATCTGTCTTCCATCCTTTCCTTTTTCAAGTCATGATACCCCACAGATTTACTGAGTCAGCACTGCCACATGATACACTGAAGCATGTCTGTGGCAGACTTCCTGGATTTAAACTTGTAACAAAAGCCTGAAAGTGAGGCAGACAGTTCGTGCTATCAGCTCGTGTTCACATGTCATACAGCAGGCAGTCAGTTTGCACGTTGAGAAGATCTTAAATTAAAAAAATAAAGTTGTGTTCTGAGTTCCAAGTAAAGGAAGAATACATTTCTAGAGCTTAAAAAAGATGCCTTAAAATCGTGTGTCGTCCTCACAGGGACAAAATGCACGTGGACTGGGTGAAAGCCTACATCTCCATCTGGACTGCGTTGCAGAATTACATCAAAGAGCACCACACCACCGGACTGACCTGGAGCAAGACTGTGAGTTTATATCAAAGCAATAAAAAAATAAAAGGAGGAAATTACTGCGACTGTAAACATGAAGAGCAGCTCTCAAGTGATGAAATGCAACCTCACACATGAATTATCACCTTTACCTTAGGGCCAGTTTTACTAATATGTTGTGCCAGTGCAAACTGGGCTTGGGCATTTAAAAAAAAATGGTACTGTCTGTACTTAGAGTTATAAGGTTGCATGTAAGAGGTGGGAACTCAGAGATTTCTGCAGCCTTTCTTGTGGTGCAAAATAAAGGAAAATGCAGCCGCTGAACAGGAGCTTTTGGGGTGTAAAACAATTCTGAAACTGAACTTGGGCTCTGATTTTGCTAAAATAAACTAAATTTACCCCTTCAGAATAAACTTTATTTTTGTTTACGCACACACAGTTAAGGCAAACACAGGGAGAAGGTGGTATAACTGCCCCTGAAATGCAAACTACTAAACTACTAACAACTATAAATTTCACACCTGAGCCCCAACTCTCGTGGCCCGGTACCAAACGACTCACAGACCGGAACTGGTCCCTGGCCCAGGGTTTGGAGACTGCTGCTTTAGAGGATAAAAGTGTGTCCTTCATGACATCCAGTCACTGTGTTAAGTTTTTTTTCTTCTTCAGGGTGCCATAGCTTCAGCCGGTGCTGCTCCACGCAGCACTCCTGCTGGTGGTCCTCCCCCACCTCCCCCTGGACCCCCTCCTCCCGCTGACCTGAGCGGACCCGCCGGCGATGCCGGTGATAATAATCGGAACGCCTTGTTCGCCTCCATCAACAAGGGCTCTGACATCACCCGGGGTGGGTAGCTCCGGCTCCAGCCAACAGTGATAAGAGCAGCTGATATTGTTTTTCCGGCCACAACTTTGAGGATTTGAGTGCAGCAGTTACATGAATCAATACAAAAAGGATGTTTCATCTCTCTCTCTGACCTCTGCAGGTCTAAAGCATGTGTCCGATGACCAGAAGACTCACAAGAACCCCAACCTGAGGAGTCAGGGTGCTTCGGTGCGCTCTGGACCAAAACCCTTCGCTTCAAGTGTTGCCAGACCTGCTGCATCCGCCACACCAACCCGTACACTCCCCCCTGTGCTGGAGCTGGAAGGAAAGAAGTGGAAAGTGGTACGCTAAAGGGGCCAAAATGACCAAAGTAGATTTTTTTTAAACTTGCTTTTGGCTCAGAGAGACGGATCTTTTTTCTAATCCCTTTTCTCTGTTTTCTTAACATTTGCTCTGTGCAGGAGAACCAGGAGGATGCTCAGAACCTGGTGATCAGAGACACTGAGCTGAAGCAAGTGGTTTATGCTTTTAAGTGTAACAAGAGCACCCTGCAGGTCAAGGGCAAAATCAACTCCATCACTCTAGGTAAGAACGGAAACTCGCTCTTCAGAAACACACACGACGAGGGCTCTTGTATTGCCCTTGATACAACACCCAAACATTTATTTGTATTTGCCATCACATCCGCCATAAGTGAATAAGAGGCAGATGAATAAGATCAGAAGATTCTCTTAAATTTACTTTTTTTTCTCTGACAGACAACTGTAAGAAAATGGGCCTGGTGTTTGATGACGTCGTGGGTATCGTGGAGATGATTAACTGCAAGGATGTCAAGGTCCAGGTGTGTACATGATGTGGTGGAGAGCAAAATGCTGTTTTAAATCACCTGCTGATTTAACTACACGCACTTTTTTTTTCTTCTTCTTTTTAGTGGGTTTGTTGCATTTCATGAGATCACTGAATGATTTCTGCTGCCCTGTCACTCTTCAGCTCTTTGTAGTTTCTCTGCTGAGGATTTATACATTTTTCATGAACTCTGTTTATTATTCATGTAGTAAAATATTGGAAACTGCAAGCTGCTCAGTTTTTGGCAGCTTCACTGTCAGCTTGGTGCAGTGTTGGGCTTGATTTGTAGAAGCTGATTGTAGATCGCTGTTGTGTATCACCTTCCTGATAAAGTTACTGGCTTTTAGCCAAAGGGTTTAATGTTTATTTTTCACTTTTTTGTTTCCAGGTTATGGGGAAGGTCCCAACTATCTCCATCAACAAGACAGATGGCTGCCACATTTATCTGAGCCAGGACTCTCTGAAGTGTGAGATCATCAGCGCCAAGAGCTCAGAGATGAACGTGCTGGTACCCAAAAAAGACGGAGAGTTTGTGAGTATCTCTGATTTCATTTTTTTGGCACCAGTAAGTTTAATGTGACACAGACAGGACCTCACCTGACTGTGATAAGCAACCTTGCTGCTTCTGTAAACCTCGTGGTATTTTTGGCTTTGTAAATGCTGTCATCACCAAGTTGTAAGTGCTGCTGCTTTTATTTAATCTTTATTTCAACCAGAAAGTCAATTGAAATGAACATCTGTTTCTCAAGGAAGACCTGGACAAGTAGGCACGTACCCCAAATTAAAAATCAAATATACTATGAAAATTAAGAAGTCGATCGAATAATACAAATACAAGGCCCAGCTCACAAGGAGCAGCAAGTCTTTTATGAGAGCTCTGAACTCTCCCGGGGAGACAAACAAATTCAGCCTCGTTAGGTACTTGTTCAGTGTCTGTGAGGCGTCGCACATCAATTATGAATTTGTCTATAAAAGGTCTTGGATAAACGTCCAGCCCTGCACAAGTTTGAAGTCAAACTTGTTAACATGCAAACAGTCACATTGGTCCAGCGAATAGTGTGCATTTGATCTTTTAAGCTTCGCATGCTCTGCATGTTTAATTATACCATGAAGCGTTCCTTGAGCTGTGCATCTTCTGGTGTGGTGAGCAGGTTTGTGGCGTATTTGCTTTTAGGATATTTGTTAAATAATGACAATATGATGGAGGTTAGGGGCAGGTGAGGCTCTCTTCCATCCTCATTTTAGTGCTGCTAAGAACCTTTGACCAGAACCAGAATAGCCCGTTTATCGAGTTTCCATCCTGAGCCAAGCGGATCAACTGCTGACTATAAACGATCCTCTTTCAAAATGATAAGAATTCAAAGTTGGTCTGAAAAAGCTTTGTTTGATCTGACAAAAACCCTCTGTGTATCTCTCCCTTTCAGACGGAGATTCCTGTACCCGAGCAGTTCAAGACCGTCTGGGACGGCAGTAAGCTCGTCACCACAGCAACAGAGATCGCCGGATAAACTGGGGCAGCATATTAAAACGGCCGCCCCTCCTCAACGCCATCCCCACTCGTTTATTTTAATTCTTTTGCAGAGTCCTATCTGACTGATCGACAACCCCACCAACTGTCACACTGTACACTGAGATTCGGACCTTTCCCCTCCTCCTTTATGAGCCAATCACAGCTTAAACTGTTCCTTCTGTAAGCCAATTAGAGGGCTGCTTGCCTTATCTGGAGCAGATCCTCCAGCCAATCAGCAGGGAGCAGCTTGTCGTTCAAATTGGGGTTTCCCTGCAAGCACTTGCTGAAAACATTTGAGTTTTGCCAACAGCTGGGAAGCTCTTTATGCATTTTTTTTTTTTTTTTATCTGGATGATGCTGAGCTAAATTTAGAATAGGCAATGTTGATTCTTCTGCAGCCAATCAGGCTCATTTCATTCCCTTCTTACTGGTCAGCTGGGGGGCTGGCGTGTTTAAGTTGTGGCCTCAAGGTTTATGTTCCATTATATGCAATTCACTGGTGAAGCACTTGTCAAAAAAGCCCTTTTTAAAGAGGATAAAGGCATTCATATCATCTCCATTGATGACGACTGCAACCATAAGACTCATAGTGGATAACGATGTAAAACAAGTTCTCTAAGCACATAAAACCAGAGTAAAAACAAGCTGTGCAAAATTACTCTTACATCATTTTTAAAGCATAAAACCATCTAGATGATAATGTTTGAACGGTTTAAAGTAAAAGTTTTCACTTAAATCTGCACAGGACATTCCCGAATGAAAGGAAAAAAAACCCATTCCACATTAAGAGGCATTTAAGAAAAGTGTGTGATAAAGAGCAAAGAGATGTTTGAACTCGGTGGAAGTTAATTTTAAAAAAGGAAAAAAAGACTGGAGTAAGTGATTGGAAACACCTGCTGTAATCACCTGTACAGATATTAGTAGTCTATGAATATCAGCCTGACCAACAGCATCCTGCTCCTTCTCATGTCTGCAGCTCTCGTAGCTGTGGAGCTCTTCGCTGAATTTTCTTTTATAATGTCTCTTGTTTTTGTTTACCTCTTTAATTTCTCTTTTTTTGGGGGGGGTCCAAACTCAGAAATCTGCTCATTAGTACTGGAGACATCATTAAAAATGTTGCAATAAATCAAAGTATTTGGGTGTCTTTATTGTATTGACATGGTTAACGTGTACAGAAACATTATTTCACAGTTAAAAGATCCAAATGAGGCAACAAAAAAGTGGCTTAAAAACCTGTAAAACCTGCCAATGATGACTAGCGTTTGACCTCATCAGTAAATGCACATGTGACTGCTAAAATTATGATGGCATCACAAGACAGATTAAAAGCCAACATGCTGGAAATGATCAGTGCAAAAGGAGTGAATGGCGCTTTCTGCTAAGCATGAACTTCCTGTTAAACTGGCGTTATATTGCTCTTGATTTCGACTGCAGCTACAGCAACCTGAGACTATCAGTATGGAGCTGCTTTAGTGTAAATAAGGCAGCAGGTTGGCTTTGAACCACTTGTCTTTGAACTGGAGGTGGTCGCCTTCGGTGGCCAGAAAAACCAGCTTCCCTGCCTTGTCCATCGCCGCTAGGCCCAAGCGATCCTGCACACACACACACACATATATATTATATATATAGATAGATTAGATAGATATAGCAGACTTAACAATCTTAGATCAAGTAAAGAATAAGAAAGAAGAAAACGATAATAGTGTAAAATTGCAATCAACAGTGGGGAAAAAAATATTAAAAGGAATGAAGTTGCTCCTAAAACCCCCCAAACAATATTATTAAAAATGCTCCAGTTTAGTAATATTAAACGGCTAAAAGGCTAAAATTGTACACGTAACCACTACATTTATTTAACAAAACACACTTTATCTTTTCCAAAGTGCTTAAAGCACACATATTTTCCATGGGTCTGGTAGGTCGGATGTGATAACCACCTTCTTGGGACACTTAGCCTTCACATTCAAAAGGAAACATTAGATAATATAGTATTTCATTGTGGTTGTGGTTTTCACAGCTTAAACGGTCCTCACACCGTCAGCTCTCTTCCCTCATCAGAGAACCTGAAGTGATTACCTCCTTGTAGAGAACGCTCTCCTGTAGAGTTTCGGTCTCTTTGGCCTGGCCAGTTTTCAGGAAGCCGAACCACTGCGAGAAGAGTCGGGACAAGACTGTGACTGGTCTTTATTCAGCAGTTTTAACCTTATGCTTTAAAAGAGTATTTTCTGAAATCAACTTGTGCAGAATTTAGCTAAAACTTTGGCCACCAAGGGACAGAGTTTTACCAGCATGCATGCTAGGATGTATCAGCTATGTGCTACTGCTCTGGTGTTTTGCCAGACTACCGCTATTGTGACTTATTTGGTTAAATCAGTGGTTCTCAGACTTTTTGCATCACTCTCCACATGGCAGAAATAAGTATTTTCATGCCCTCTCTAAACAAAACAATGACAGAAAAGCCTAGCTGCAACTTTATTTAGATAATAAACTCATTCTGTAATTATTGTTTTTTTTTTTTAAAAAAAACACTTTTATTTCAAACC
>VUQR01037192.1:73287-122910 GCA_015108515.1 Hemichromis elongatus
TTGCCATACATGAAAAAATAAAGTTAAATCTTATTCTTATAAAAAAAAGAAAAAGAAATCCAGAAACTTGTTAACAGAGATGAAAAATATATAATTTATTGAGAGTTTAATACTATCCACTCTTACTGGCTGCAGTGAGCCTGTTTTTGACTGCAGAGCTGTGGCGGGGCGCGGTCGGCTGCGGGGGAGGCAGACACACCTGAGCGGCATCTCCAATCACATCTCCTCTGCTTAAAATATAATGAACTGAGTCCTGTTGTTGTTGTTTGTTGATGATGATGATGGGCGTTGGCTGTAGCCGAAAAGCTGCAGCCGCTTGTGCAAGTCGACAGCTGCAATAAAGAAGTGTACTGAAAATTGAGAACGTGGATGCACACTTTGTTTCGGCTGTCGACTTGCACATGCGGCTGCAGCTTTTCAGCGGCTGTGCATATTATTGACGTAACTGCCGCAAATTTCTTTGTTCCGCCGTAAAAGTGATTCCGATGTTAAACATTAGTTCCTCCTGACTTTTCTGCCAGGTAACTTGCACCCCACCTGTCAGAACTGTGGCCTCACACTAATAAAGGTTGTACTGACTTACTGCACCATCTTGTGGCGTAAACTGGTATTACATGAAAGTACAGGCTGGATCCAGTTGACATTATTCAGACACTTTGAACATGAAGACGCACAAGTTTTTTTTTTTCCCTTCACATTGTGTTTTTAATTCTGTTATTTTTTAAATTACCTTAAAAAAATAACTACGTGGATTGTGTTTGGTACCTCAGTATCGACAGGATCCACCACAGAGTCCTGCAGGAACTTAACCATGACAAACTTCTCTAGCTGCTGAAGATTCTTCTTGTAAGTCTCGTTCACCGCCTTAAGTAGAAAACAAATAAATTATTCAACTAACAGAAAAAGAATTTTGCAGATGTGCACCATGATAAAAAAAATCAATCAGATTCAGATATTGTATAAATAAAATTTAAAAAAGTCTTCATGTGTCTTGCGTGGTTTTCTCTACCTTAAACAATCACTTCGTCTTATAATGAATTGTCACCCTGCTCTAATAAAGACCTGTTAAAGAGTTTAAAAGATATAATTAATGTGAATAAATCATTTCCTTGTGTGTTGGAGCTCAATATAAACAGAACCAGATGAGGGTTACCCAATTGTAAAACAGCTCTTTGACTGATTTTTATTAAGCGATTATTGAGAAGTTGATTGATTTATGAATTGGCAGAGACAACCAGTTTGTGGTCACACAGTCTAATCGGATCCTCTGTCTATTACTGAAAGGTTAAGCTCTTACAGATCTACACAGCAGTTTACGTCAGTGGGCAAACCTCAGTCTGCAGCAGACTGTTAAGCACTAATAGGGTGTAATCTCATTGTCTTTTAATTAATACCTTTCACTGGACTTAATGATCTTATACAGTCGTCTTCCTTCTGTGTTGCCTTCTGTTTTTTTGTCACTTGTTTATGGTTTTAATGGAGAATAAACAAATGTAAAAGTGTATAAAGGTGTATGAGAACATTCCATGGTTATAACTCTTCTCTGATACTACAGTAAATAGTTTATTAACTATTAACTAACTTCCTTAGGCACCAAAGTCCACTTCTATGGTAATTCTAAGCTGCATATCTTTGTCTTCATCAGCAGATGGCAGAGACGGAGTACATTCAGTCCTCCAGCTGCAGATAAACACCGAGATGCTGGAAAAAACTCAATCTCCCTTTTGTTTTCCTAACACAGCCAGTCTCTACACTACTGCGACCTTCTTATACTGATTACAGGGTTGTTCTGGCTCTACTGACCCGCTCTTGATTGATGTCGGCCAGGAAGCGGCTGTACTTCTTGTAGAGATCATCGTTCAAAGGGTCATGCCAGTACTGGGCCTGCACCAGGCTGATAACCACAAACACACAAACGATCCGTCACGAGATACTTGACATGACTTAACAGGAACAACAGGCACAACAGGCTGATGCAAGACAGAAAACGTACTGCTTTTGAAACCAGCCCAAGTAAGCTTCCTTATTCAGAGCTTCACGAATCATGTCACAGATTTTAGAGCTCTCTCCAGGACACCTGGGCAGCCCGTACACACCTGAGGATTCAAAACACACACACAGACACAGGGTTAGATGCCAGCTTGTTTGTGAAGCTGTCAGGGATTATTAGGCGGCATAGAAAACTGTCAGGAAATGACATGGACCGCTCACTCCCATAGCTCCCTGGTCTGGCCCATACACATTAAAAACACACTTGAGGTTTTTAATAAGCCTCCAGAGGGAGACTCAGCTGTTTACATCTTTACATAGAAGCCTGAATGTGTCTCATTTGAGGAGACGAGTTCTGTTTTCAAAGATCAGCTGTGATGTGTAAGTAGAACAGAACAGAATAACAAATCTGACGTCAAAGCGAAGGAGCTACAGAGTCATGTTAAACTTTTATGTGCAGCTGATTTAATGACAATAGACTGATTTTATTTTACTAGTTAACTACATCATAAAAGAGCTTTCACTTTTGTTTTCAACTTAACTTTCTTTGCAACTACTGAGTTCAGGTCTGAAAGCGAAAAATACTGATGGCCACCAGCGCTACCCCTTCAGCCTCCTAGCAGACGCACTTATCGGATAATTTTGAACATAGTAGGTAAGTTCCTTTGTTAGTTGTCGTCTGACCTTGACATTTATATTAAGGTCACTGAGATTTAAAGTTGTCAGAGATTTTCAGTAGATACACATTTGAAAATCCTACGTCAGCTCGTTCTCTAGTTAACGTGTTCATGGCGCCTGCCCGCTCGGCGGAGTGATGACAAAACCCTATCAGTCTTTTATGGCTGAGGGGTAAAAAAACAAAACACTACTTTTAGCTTTACATCAGAATATATCTGGTTTACTTAAAATGAAAAAAAGGCACTAAACTGTGTATGTCACTGTGTAATTTTAAGTTATAAAGACAACTTGGTCTAAAGCTTGAATCACGAAATGACACTTACTTTCAAAACAATCATGAACTAAATTAGGATTTACTGAAATCAACATCAGTATAAAATACCCAAGTGCCTCTTAGAAAGTCCCCCATACAGCATAAAGCACTATAGATTTAAAATATGATTCAAGCGTATGGTTCATTTTACTGTCAGCTCTGCTCACAAGGAAGTGAGCTAAAGTTATCATTATGGTGTCACCTTGGTGCTGACCGCCAACAGAGATCAGGTTTTTCATTGGTGGAGAGGGACAGCGCTGAGCCACAGCCCTCCTGCGAACAGAGGAACAGGGACAAAGAGTCAGAGCGAGCTTCCTCATTTCAGTTAGGAGACAAAAACTGCTGAGGCCTGAGAGTCAGGTTTTTTTCACACACACAAAACTTCCAATTTCTCTCGCATAACGAGTAAGAAAACCAATCAAGAGTCCAGAACAGGAGTTACATACAGAAATTGCGCCCCCTGGGAGAAGCCCATCGCATTGTATCCTCCCTTCAACTTGGGGTCCTGAGCCAGCTGATTGCACACCATGGACACCTGCTCATTCACATCTGAGAAAAACCCATTTTCTGTGTCCTGCAGGAGGAAAAACATGAAAAGTTCAAATCACAAGTGACAGATTAAAAGAAGAAAACGAGCAGAGAGATAAAGTTACGGCGTCACCACGGATCAAAGCCGTGCCCGTGCAGGTTTGGTATAAATATTAACACACAGGAGTCACACAGTGAAGCTGTAAAAGAGCCATTTTTCTGATGTAACTTATGTCACCACTACTGCAAATACCACAGAATAGGAGTCATCACACGTTGTGAGGAAAGCTGCTGTGGGACTGTGAAAGTCCAAAAAAAAAAAAAAAAAGGCGTTCTTTATTAAACATGTCATATATTCACTTTTACTGTGTGTTTCTGTGAGAGGAAGAACGGCCCTGAGTCGTCTTCTAAAGGCAGTGAAGTCATGCAACGTCTTAGTATGATGACTGTGAAACAGCATTACAGGTTACAAGTTTTATCTATGAGTCCAGTCTGTACAACAGTTTTAGTGTCTTTAAAAGATACAGTAATTAAGCAATCTTTTGAAATTATTTAATATAAAAAAAAAACCCAAATTGATCCATTATCATAAACCTAGAATGAATCTATTAAAAATACACAGGAGCGGGTGGAAGCTGCCACATTGCCTCACTTTGTAGAGATCGACACATAAAATACAGAAGGCGAGATGAACATCGTCTTACAAGTTACTTTTTATATAAAGATCACAAATAGCTCTTTCAAACTATTTATGACTATTCAACATTGCATGTATATTTTTATTGTCTCTATCTCATCATCTCATTCTCCTCCTCGACACATTTAATCTCTTAAATGTCATCAAACTGAAGTCAGGGCTCAAACACACGAAAATGATCACAAACATGTTTCTTTTTCCCTGATATTTTCACAATTACTTATCATCACCAGATTAAACATGTAACCCTGGACAACGAGCCAGCTAAACAACAAGAGCTGCTATAAGCTAACATTACGCCAGCTAACATTACGCCAGCTAACATTAAGCTCGCGTGTCCTTAAAATGAAAGTTAAAATAAATAAATCTCATTTTCTCTCTGATAAAGAACTTGACATTGCCACATCATATGAGTGTCCTAGTCATTAAAAACATAGATAAACCTAAAAGAGAGTTTAACTAATGCCAGCTAATAGCAGCAAATGCCAGGTAGCAACACTTAGCAGAGGCTATAAGCAGCTAATAGCAGCAAAAACAGCAGTTCTTACTGACAGAAAAGTTCAGCATATCCTCAAAAACTCATCTCGGTATTGCTCTCAGTGGACAGCTGAAAGCTGAATTCTAGAATCCGCAATCTCCTAAAATCTAGTGGTGAGATTTCACACACTGTAACTTTAATGCCATTTAAATGTTTTACTTTCAAACTATTAATAGCCCACTAGTTACAGAGATGAGGGAAACTTTTTGCTTTTTAAAAATTGCACTTTTCAAAAATGTGTGAGTCTTTATAACTTGTTAAGTACAGAGAAGAAAAACATAAAATGCATTTAAGCTCTGTTAAAACTGCAGCCAAATCAATTTTACACCCACTACAAGTGCCACAATCTTTGTTTTTATTGTCTGTTGTTTTTCCAAAAAGAAATATTCTTTAAGGAGCTCTGAGCATAATTAGAATGAGAAAAATCATTGTTTCAGCAATGCTACAAAATGCAATGTTTATGATGTTGAATAAAAAAAGCAAGGACTGGCATTTCAAAAGTTATTTTTCAGGTACATATCAAAATTCATATAACCAACGGCATAACTAGCTTCTCCTTTCTACTTATATTTTGGTACCAGGTTAAATGTAGTATGCTCTTGTTTGTAAGGTTTAATTTAAAATGCATGTGCATTTTTAATTAAACCTTACAATAATGAAATCAGACATCTATTCTCTCTATTCGTGGCTCTGTTATATGCTCATCTCTATCCCAAAACCTTCTGTTTATGAGTGGCAGCCAATCAGAAGAATGTTGTCCTTTAAGAGGGAGAACTAAACTAACTTTTTTCAGAGGGATGCATCAATGGTAAAAATAAGGATTATTTTCAACAGTGCAAACATAGAGCCGAAGAATATAAATTAGTATACGAAATTCCTTGAACCTTGTGACTAATGCAAAGACCATTATCTTCACAGAAAATATTTTCACTTTAACAAATGTCTTTACAGTGTGAGGTTACCTCCACTATGTTTTTTCCAATCATCACTGAGAGCACGTAAACGCCTGGGATCTCCTGCTCAATCATTTTCTTTATATAGCCCATGCTCATAGGGTTGCAACACGAGTCACCTGATAAAGAAAATACAAAAAAATACAAGCCTTATCGTCCAACTTTATTAAAGGAAATCTGGCATATCCACAGTAATTTTATGGCTTATTTTAATTAGATAGAGGCTAGTGCAGAGCACAGTCTTCTTCCGTTTAAGCTCTAAAATCTTCTGTACTCTCAGATAGAGGTAGTGTCTTTTTTTTTCTGAGGAAGAAGAAAAAGTGCTTTTCTTTTCACTCCCTCGGGTGGGATTTCTCCATCTAGTATGGGATTTAATGAGCAGCCTGTCAGTTTTAGGCACACTCCTCATCTCTCACATTACAGCTCAGTGCAGTTTTGCTGTAAACATGTGGCTTTCACTTTCATCAGCAGGAAGTGACGTGAATCGATGAATCACATGTTACCAAGGTAAGTTATTAAAGTGTGCACTGAATAGTGGAGGGAGGGAAGGCATGTTGTGTGTAAAACCCAACAAAATCCCAATGACTTCTCATCTTTGGATGCATTATCTATCGCATGGGCCTCTGCAAACAGTCAGCAACATGTCTCTGGAACTTAAAACTATCTACATCAGCTCATAAACTAGTGTACTGTGTGTTTATGGTTATTATAAATACTGGTTTGTATTATACTTTCAGAAAGGTGGCTTATGCTAAATTTCTTTGTGAAGACTATAAAGTTCCATTTTAAATATATTTTTTCCATATATCCCTACAGTAACACAGAACTGAGTCACTTACCCATCCCATGCCACAGCACTAGTGGTACGGTCCCATTGTCAGAGTCATGAATTGGGCTGGAGGTCACAAGCAGCACTGGCACAGCCAGAAGAAAACACAACAGGACGGCTGCCATTCTGAGTCCTGACACACGGAAACAGAATTAACTTCGTTTTCCAAGAAATAACAGATCACAGGAATCTCCCAGCAATATCAATTTAATAATTTTATGTCTCTATTTAAACAATATTTGCTGTTATTCAGTTAAATGCTGTATACCTCTATTTATTACAAATCCCCTTTGTCATTTAACCTTTGTTTTTTTAACTCCTGTTTGCCATAGTTGCTAATTGCACTGGTCCATGTTTGCCAAAAGATATCTGGTTCATGTTTGTATTCCTATTTATTTGATTCACATGTAAGGACAGTCAGTGGTCCTTACATGTGAATGAATATGAAATAAATAGGAAAGTACAAGAAAATGTTCGACAGGAAATCGTCCCTAAGCTTCCTAATATCTCCAAAGCTTCCAGTATATTAGAGCTGGTCGTCCTGGGTATATTTATATCTGTATTAGAAACTCAGCTCACTTTAAGTGCGTCAATGAATCGTCCTCATGTCACTTCGAACAAGCTAACTACAAACGAAACAGCACATGATCTACATCAAACACATACTTATTAAGTACATTTTGGAATATGCAGTAGCGCATTGGGGCTGTACCAAAGGTTTAAATCTACGCAACGTTTTATTTAAATTATGTATGTGAATATAATTAATTTTAATTAAATATAAGCTGTCCAAATTTCCCCCAAAACATTACTCACCGCTTCCGTATCCTTAATGTTTGTCTGTTGGACTGCTTGTCACGTGATAATGTTTGGCGTGTGTAGCCAATCAGGTAAAAGGGGAGGAGATAAAAAGCTAAAGGGGGCGGAATGTCCAAGTTACGTTCAAGTTAGCCTTTTTTGAGTCATTTCGTATCAATTTAGTTTGATTTAACCAACTCTACGTCGGTATTAGGATTGCTGTAGATTTTGTCAACTTGTGTAGCAAGCTTCACATGGATACGCTACGATCTGGCCTCGTATTTTGAGACCTAAATACTGCATTCCAGCTGCCTGCTAACGTTTAGCTTGCCATGCTAGCTCGTTGTGAAATTCCTGGACAACAGCATTCCTGCTCGGATTATTCAGCGAGTTTTCTGGAGGCTTGAAGCGAAATTGAAGAGCGAGCAAGTCAGATAATAAAAGGCAGGATGAATATTCAGTACGAGGATACTACATTACCAGGGAGCTACGGCGTCGTGGGGTCGTTCCCCAAAAGTTTTGGTTACGGAGTGGAGGTGCCAGACCTGGAGGAGAGCCCGACATCAGCTGACAAACCCAGGATCCTGCTGATGGGGCTGAGGCGCAGCGGCAAGTCCTCCATACAGAAGGTATGGTCATTTATCTGTCCCTGAAAACCACCCAGATCACCACGGGACAAGAAAATACTGAGCTCATAGTAAACAAAAAGGAAACAGTTACATTTGTCACCTAAAGGAGTCTCTGGAGTATTGATACAGATGTTTGAGGTTGTTATGTGTAAAAGGCATCAAGTGTGGTGCAAATCCTGACAACCTACCTGTTACAACGATAACAAACTAAAACTAAAAACTAGTTTAAACCGAATTGAAAACTGTAACAGAGAAGCTGCAAGGATTAGAGGAGGTGACGGTGGATGAGTTCAAATACCTGCAGTCAATCAGCCAAAGAAACAGATGAGTATCAGGTGTGATTTGTGACAGAAGGATTTAAAGAGTGAAAGGGAAGATGGAGAGTGAGACCTGCTATGATGTATGGTTTAAGGAGGGAGGCATGTGCAGAGCAGGGCCGGTGGATACACTGGACAAAAGTGAGGTGAAGGTGGAGCTGCTGGGCAGGAGAAAAGCTTCATGGATGTAGTGGAGGAGGAAGGTTGGTGTGACGGACAAGGAGGTTTGGGGTAGGCTAAGATGGAGGCCGATGATCCACGGTAGCAACCCCAAAGGTAGCTTTGAGAGGTGGATGAACCTTTAAATCCATTGTAGTGGTGAGAAATGACTCTCTTAACAATAAGTCACATGAAAATTTTGATTGTCAGCTGTTCTGTTATGAATTTGGCCAACTCAATTCAACAAGACATAAGCAAATGTTTGAAGTATCTCAGCTGCTTTCTGATCTCTAGGCAGTATAAAACTGGTACACAAAAGGGAGCATTTAACTCAGGAAACTAAAGAGCTTGATCAGCTTAAATTTAAACTAAATCCTGTTGCCTTTGACCAAGAACAACACAGCCTGCTCTGCACCAGTCTAACAAAATCCATTATGTAATGGATTTGCATTTATTATAGTAATTTTCCAGAATTAATGACCACTAATGTGGTCACTAGTGGTTTAGACTATAAGTCACATTTTAACCATAGATGCATATATCCGTTTACCCTATACAATTCACTTTATCTCACAGTCATGTCCAAATTAAAATCACCAAATAAAGTAACATATGTCTTTAGACTATGGGGAGAAGTCCAACGAGGCAAATTCGACACAGAAAGGTCCGAGCTGGGGTTCCAACCAACCTTTATTGGTGTGAGGGGACAGTGCTGACCACTGATAATAAGGATGTTGGAATGCAGTTCCACGTCGTTCTTGCCCACTTTAACCTTTCTCTGAGCCATCTTCCTCCAGTTTCACAGTCAATAAAAGTTTCAGTCTTTGTTGTTGCTGCATTTCCGTTTAGTTGTGAAAGATTTCATCACAGGGCTCAAAAAACAGCATAGCATGTGACTTCGTGGTGACGTGGAGTTTTTCACCCAGGATTTAGCGGATGACATTTTAACCTGCCGGTGACCTTTGCTGCTTTCTTCACAGCCATTCAGAGAGACTTTAGAAAAGTTTCTGACTTCTGAAAACTAAAGCGAGTCGAAACGTGGGCGTTTGTTTCAATATGAGATATATATTTACAGCGAATAAAATAAGAATTGAACACGTTACCAATTTTCTAAATAAATCTATATTTATAAATGCCAGTATGTCAGTACAATTCCACATGAAACCATAGATGTCCATCAGTTATGTGTAATACTGAGAAATGACACCAGAAAAAATTATTGAGCACTCTTACTGAAAATGATTTAGTTTTTATCTGTGACAGTTTACAAGCATCCAGTATGGAGAAACTAGTCACATGAATGAGCCAGAATCATGCCTGAGCACAGTCTTCAAATCGCATAGGTTCTTTGGGCCCCTTCTGTGAACTCTGACCTTTAGTTCTTTCTATAGGATTGGATTCAGGTCAGACTAACAGTCTGAGCCATTCGAGCAGCTTTATTCTCTTTCTCTGAAACCACCTGAGTTTCCTTGGCTGTGTGTTTGGGATCATTGTCTTGCTGAAACGTCCACTCTCGTTTCTTTTTATCAAGAATGTCTCAGTACATTTTTCCAACCTTACTTCGATTATATGAAACTTGCCTGAACACCATGGTGTTTCCACCTCCAAACTTTACTGTTAGCATGGCGTATTTGGCGTGATATGCAGTGGCTTTTAACCACCAAACGTGATGAGTGTTATGGCATCCAAAGAGTTCAGCTGTATTCTCCTAGTATTTCACAGGCTTGTCTAAATGTTGTTTAGCAAACTTTAAACACTCTTCAACATGCTTTTTTCTTCAGCATTGGAGTCTTGCATGGTGAGAGTGTGTACGAGTCATGGTGTTTGAGTGCATTACTTCTTGTTTTCCCAAAAAGTTGATTCTGTTCATCTGAATGTAGCAAATTGGTGACTTATGTATTTCTGAGAGTGACTGTAATCTTTGTGCATCACTGCTCAGGTTGTTTTCCACAAGATGTCACCCAACGAGACTTTATTCCTCGAAAGCACCAACAAAATCTACAAGGACGACATCTCCGGCAGTTCCTTTGTCAACTTCCAGATCTGGGACTTCCCCGGCCAGGTGGATTTCTTCGACCCCACATTTGACAGTGAGATGATCTTCAAGGGAACCGGTGCTTTGATCTTTGTCATCGACGCTCAGGTACGGTGACTCTAGTGTGCTTACGTTTTGGTTGGTGAATTAAATGATGTGTTAACTGAATCAACACATTCTGTCTTCTGTTACCAGGATGACTACATGGAGGCTCTCAGCCGGTTACATCTAACTGTATCCAGAGCCTACAAAGTGAATCCAGACATCAACTTTGAGGTGTTCATCCACAAAGTAGATGGTCTTTCAGACGACCACAAAATCGAAACACAGAGAGACATTCACCAGAGGGCCAATGATGACCTGGCAGATGCCAGCCTGGAGAAGGTTCACCTCAGGTGAGTGTCTGACATGTCAAAACAGGTGAACTACTACAGATTTGTAGTAACGTTCTTACTAGTAACTCAGACAGCTAAGACTGATCCCATTCAGTGATAGACTGTCTATTTATTCCCCTACCACCGGGATTACTAATGTGTGGGGCGGGCCCCCCTGGTGGACTGTAAAAGGTACTGCAGGTGGACAGACGTAATAACAGAAATTCAGTTTTAAATTACACAAGTCTGAAAAGTTACTTATTTATATAAATGTATTTATTTATATAAAAAGTGAATTAAAAATGATAACAAGACGTGGTTAGTTTCTGATATTACTTATTACTCTGGGCTAAATGTACTGCTTTTGTAGGGTAATTAAGTTTGTGTCCCAGTGACAAGTCGGTCACACAATGGCTTTAACACTTTACATACGGCTGGGTAGCATTAACAATTTATAGCCAAAAGATTGCAGATTATTTTTTGTTTGTTTGTTTTGTTAGTTTTTTGCTCTTTTATTAAAAAATTTAAGGAAATGTATCAGCACCTGTTGTAATTTGATTGGAGTGAACATTTAAGATTGGGTAGGCCCCAGAGGATTTTTTTGGTTTTTAAGTGGATTGCAGCACTCTTGATTTTGGCCATGGCTACTCTTAAGAGTCTCATGAATGCAGCATTAGCCACACTGCAAACTAATCTGGGGCATAATCCCAAATATTTTTAGCAAAATTAAGGATTATTTTGGATTATGAAAAATATTATGACTGACTCTTAAGTGGCTCTTAAATATAGATACAGTGTTTGAGATTTCTCAAGTTATTAGTCAGAGCCATTGTGCAAGGACTGATTTGGTAAATAGTTTTTTTTTTTCTCACACCCAAATATTCAACTATTTGTTCATAGGGAAGGTAATCAGTTTTCAATTTTGGGATTCTCTGCCAGCGT
This sequence comes from Hemichromis elongatus, assembly GCA_015108515.1. NCBI lineage: Eukaryota > Metazoa > Chordata > Actinopteri > Cichliformes > Cichlidae > Hemichromis > Hemichromis elongatus. The sequence goes on from VUQR01037192.1 coordinate 85,067, forward strand.
TTATAATCTGAAGTCTACCAAAACTGACCGTAGTCCTTTTTTTTTAGTAGGAAATAAAATGTAAATAGTTCTTTAGTAATCTGATTACCCAGGTCTGTGAGATCATTTTAAAAAGAACAGACGTTACATATTCTGATAGTGCATGCTTAGAGTTAGGGTTTCAGTCATCAGTGGTGAAGATTTAGCCCTCACAGTTTTAACTCGTGTATCATCTTTGGTCTTTTTAATTATTCAGACACACATATTTATCCATAACCCCTGGAAAGCAGACATGCTCAGAAACTTAAATTTAAGGCTTTGATCTCAGTTTTTAGTAACTTTGTTTTCCTCTTTATTTTGCGTCCTCAGCTTCTACCTGACCAGCATCTACGACCACTCCATATTCGAGGCCTTCAGTAAAGTCGTCCAGAAGCTGATTCCTCAGTTGCCGACACTGGAGAACCTTTTGAACATTTTCATATCTGTACGTTTCATTTATGTTATTTGAACAACAATAAAAAACCTCCTTGTATTCATTTTCTCATAGTTAACATCCCTCATGCTTTGCAGCACTCTGGGATTGAAAAGGCCTTCCTATTCGATGTCGTTAGCAAGATTTACATAGCCACAGACAGCGCTCCCGTGGACATGCAGTCCTACGAACTCTGCTGTGACATGATCGACGTGGTCATCGACATCTCTTGTATTTACGGGTGAGAAAAGTTATCAGATTTGTTTTGAGCTTTGGCGAAGGTCAGCGTTTAGAGGTGCTTTTCTCTTTGCCTGCCAGGCTGGAGGACGGCAGCAGCTCTGCCTACGACGAAGAGTCTTTGGCGATCATCAGGCTCAATAACACCACAGTGCTTTATTTGAAAGAGGTGACAAAGTTCCTCGCGCTCGTCTGCATCCTCAGAGAGGAGAGCTTTGAGAGAAAAGGTGCGTACTTTACTTTTACTTTTTGTAGTTTTCATTTCTGAATTTGGGCATTTAAACAAAACAGTTTTGATTTTCTTTGCAGGTTTGATAGAGTACAATTTTCACTGTTTCCGAAAAGCCATTCACGAAGTGTTTGAAGTCGGCAGTTCGAACGACGGTGCCGCCTGGAGACCAGCGAGCTCGTCCAGCAACAGCCAGCCAGGCCTTAAATATGCTTCTCTGAATGGAAGTGCTGTTTAGAGGGGCTGTAACTCTACAGTTTACATGAAGTCCAGTGAGGCTGATGAACGACGGGTCTTTCGTTTCACAGAGCTGAAAGCAGCTTTCGGACTAAGTCTTATCTATATGCGGTTCCTCCATCAAACACGAGTTTTTCTGTTGTGCCAGCAAGATTGTGAAAAAAAAACTACTCAGCCGAATGTCACGAAACTTGGTGGAGAGGCCGAATGAGAGCAAAGGCCGGAGAGGTTTTAGTCTGAATCTGAATAATTTCTGAAAAACTGTGAAATAAAGTGTTGGCCTTGATCGAGGATGCGCTCTTCCCAGTGCCAGAAATACTGTTGCATACGAATCGTATACTTTCTCCGTCATCCTGCACAAATATTCAAATACTCAGTCAACTGTGTTTACCTTCTCGGCCAGTACTCTGGAACGTAGAAACACTTGTGGCCCAGTTTAAGTAGAAATGCTTTAAAGCCGTCTGAAAGTGTATTTCCTCCACATCCCGCAGCAGCACACTCCTTCCATGTTCCTGCTTGTTTTGCAGTGAAATCCTGAGTGCTTTAAGTGGGTTTAATCCTTAAGTTTAGGGGGGAAATACCCGTGCCTGTGGAACACCATTCTTCTGTGTATATTTCTTGATAATGACATGTGACGGGATCTCCTCCAATGAAAACGGTGCCAGTTACACCATCGCAGCCTCGGGTGATTAACAGAGAGGGTGATGGTGTTTTGGTCTTAATGGAGTCTGGGACTAACTTAGGATGCTTTCGCTCGGACAGCCTGCCAAACCTTTGGGCTTTTGTAGCTTGATGAATGTGTAGGCCAAATTGTGTTTGTAGCAGATGTTTAGGTTTTCCGTGTGAGCGCTGAGCTGACCTGAATGATATTTTGGAAGCCATGCAGATGTGTTTTCATTACTGTCCGTAAATCTTTAATAAAATATGTTTTCGTACTTTGCTCAGTCATTGTTATCTTTGTAGTTTGGAAGACATCACTTTACACGACTTTGTTTTTCATTATACAGTAATTCCTGTCTTTTTGTCTGTGTGCTAACAGGCGTCACTGCCATCTTTTAAACGTCACTCTTGCTGTCACAAATCACCCCTGACACGTCTCCATCTCTGTCTCCTTCTTCTTCACCTCTCTTATGCTCTGATCATTGCTTTGGATGGTTTACCCCAGATATTTAAGCTCATCTACCTTCTCTATCTCTGTTCCTTATAGCTTCACTTTTCCAGCTGTCTCCCTCTCATTCCTACTCCTACTTTCTACCGGTACTCTCACTACAGATCACAATGTCATCTGCAAACATTATAATCCACAGAGACTCCTGCCTGACTCATCTGTCAGCCTGTCAATGTCCACTGCAGACAAGAAGGGACTCTGCCCCGATCTGCATGAACCCGTCTGTCTGTCGGTCCTCTTGCATATCCTGCACCACCCTCACATACTTCTGTGCCATTCCTAATTTCCTCACGCAGTACCACAGTTCCTCTCTTGGCACGCTGTCACGTGTTTTCTCTAGATCAACAAAGACTCGGGCAGCTCTTTCTGACTTATGTTATACTTTTCCATCAACTCTCTCAAAGCAAACATCACATCTGTATTGCTCTTCTTTTTTTTCTTTTTTTTGGCACGAGCACTTCACCATCACACTATAACATGATGTCAATTAAACTTCTTATGATGGCACATGTGGAGGAGCTGGACTACATGTGCAGTGTGAATGAGCTACAGGTACCATGTGATACCAGTAGAAGCAAAAAAGCAAAAATAGAAGAAAAAAAAATCACACATGAGAAATAAGGAGAGAGCAATGGTCTGTAGCACCAACCTGCAAAATCTATTGGGGGGCTTGTCTTGTTGTTTCCTCCCCAGTACACCAAAGCAGCTGGCAGGTGGTGGGAAAAAAACATATTAAAATAGATTTCTCATGTGTTTTTAATTTAAATTGAAGTATTATATTTCCATAGACTTGAAGTTAAGAAATATAATGTGAAGAGAGGTTTACAGGTATATTTTCCAGGCTTTTAACTTAGTTTCTTTTAAATTTAGTGTCACTTCTCCTGAAATACTGTAACTATAAAGTCTGAACAGCAGATGGCATCATATCTGCATCTAAGAGTTTCATCCTCATCTAGCCAGGTCAATTCAAATCAAATGAATAATAAAAAGCCAAGATGTCTGAGACACAGAAATCCGTCAACAGGTCCAGAAAATAAGTAAAAGCTTTCATCACACCATGCTGTGTACATCCTGATATAATGGGTAATGGCAGGATGGAGCCACAGCTGAACCCTCTAATCGTCCCCAGACCTCCTGCTCACCACTGTGGAAAATGGAGGTCAATGAGAGGGAAAATGATATCATGCTGTCCAGGATTTTCCTCTGTCTTTTCTTCCAGGACCCTGCAGTTTGCTTCTAACCACAAATAAAAATAATGCATGAAAACTCAGAAGAAACCCAGTACTGTAAGGTGGAAGACAGCACAGAGAGAAAGTGTGTGTGTGTGTGTGTGAGCGCGCAGGGTTCTCAGCTCCTCATTTGTGTTTGATGGATGAAAAGTGTGCAGAGAAAGGACGGCTGTGGGGGTGATGCTTAGCTTGTCGGGAAGAGAAAATCACTTCCAGAGTTTAGATTATGTCCCAACTCTGACTTTTACTGTTATGTGAAATCAGATAAAAGTCACAATAAAATGTTCCTACTAGTAAATTAAGATAGAAATTTTATATTTAGAGAAAAATAAAGAAATTTATATGACCAACAGAGCAAGGGCGTGTCCAAAGGCAGGCACAGGGTGGCACTGGTTCTTGGTGTATTATGTTGATTGATTTTAGATAGCAGTATATAAAGAAATAAAAAACAACCCCAGCTACGCTGAAGTGACAAAAACACTAATGAATGAATAATTACGACCCAAATGGGTACTTTTATTATAGGTCCTGTAATAAAAAGCTAAAGTTCGTTGTTTTTACGTAAGTCTAAACACACGTTTTGTCAATTATTGAAAACATAGCGGTGAAACTCTTGTGCGGTGTCACTTTTCATGTAGTAGACCTGTATGAGGACACATGGGGCTGCTGCACATGAGCCTGAAAATCGTGCCCGGTTTTCTCCACTGTATTTATTTCCCTGCTTTGTGCCATCCGGAAACGCCCCTGCACTAGCCCGAGGATCCCTTAAAGTCTACCATGTATTTAAAATATTCAGTTACGTCCCGAAAACACATGGAGTCTACCGTCTTTCAGCTCCCCGCAAAGTGAAACAAAGAGGGAGTGTAAGGACAGAGAGGTGGGTGGGGGCAAGGGGCGGTGTTTTGGAGGAATCGCTTTGGTTTTACGCACCAGAGACGGCTCAGATTCTCCTGTCAGTGGAAAGCCGTCAGCTTTCCAGTCCACGGTGGATTTAACTATCTGTCATCTCAGCAGAGCAGAGCGGCTGGCTGAGGCTGCAGGTCCTGCAGAGACTGTAGAGACTCCTGCGAGCATCTCCAGAAACTGCCGGTGCGCCGAGAGCGGTACGTGTACATTTACTGACAGCTTCACAGCATAACTGGAGGGTGAAGGAGAAGCTTTACGCAACTTTACTGTGTAAAATTAATTGAATGTTTAGGTGAGATTTTGTGAGTTCTAGTTTCATCCGCGGAGGAACAAACAGATACTCACCTGGCTTCACCTGCTGCAAAACTAGTTAGTGACATGATTTAGTCATCGTTTAATATCTACATGGATGGAAGCTTTAAAATGAAAGGTTCCACTCTTTAAGGAGGCTCTCTTTATGACCCAAATGTATCTTTACTAATGGCTAGTAACTGATCAATTACATGAAAAGCTTGCGGGGTGCCAGGTTGTAATAACTCAATTTAGTAATTAGGTTTAAAAGTGAATAACTGCTTAATAGAATTAAAATGTGGGAATTCAATGTACTTAAAGCTGCACTATCTTTAAAATGTGCCATATTAGAAAGTAGACTCTAAAGTTATGTTGGAGCAATATAAATCAAATCTTTGAAGCCAAAGGAAGTTCTTTTATTCTGAGGAAATAATTCTGCTGTTTGGGGGTTTGGGAGCCTGAACATAGTCCACATGAATAACTGATACTGTGAATAACTACTTTTGAAGTAGGATTTATGAGGAAAAGAACAAGGAGACCCTTGAGGAAACACTTCCCCCCTCAAGAGCTGAACTGGCTCAGATGCCGGAGGCACACAAAATAATATCTAGCCAATAAAATCCCACACAAACAAACATGTTTTTGCACACTAGTCTGTTTCATGTTAACGAGCCCCTTCGGTCCTGTTCTGTTGGAGTGATGTCATGTCTCCATCAGATTACAGATTTTGTTCTGGAGACTCAGCAAACAGCTGCCCCCCCACCCCACCCCACCCCACCTCCGGCACTCATAGTTTCCATCACCGCACACCATCCCCATGTTCCAATCCATTTGGTCAAATTAATACATTCATTGAAACAATCAGCTCCGATTGCGCTCTCACTCTGAAGAAAAGTGTTTTTGTTTCCTGCAGAATGGAATTCCTGTCTGTTGTTCTGTTGTCTTTTTTTAGAAAACAGGGGGCAGAAGAAGAAAAATGCCTCTTTGTTTTCTTTTCTCCCCCCCCCCCTTCATGGTGGAACCACACAGTGTTGCCACGTTTTGACCACAGTCACATTCCTCTGAAATTCTTGTGTTGGGTGAAGGTTGGTTGGCTCCAGCTCAGTAGAGATAAACCCTAGGCTTAGAAAATACAGGGAAAACTGTCAGAGAGGAGATGATTTTTACGACTGTCTGCCACACATTCAGAATGTCGGAGTGTCATCGTGAGTCATTCTCACACACATCCCTGTCTTTTCCATTTCCTAGTTCTGTTGTGCAGCCTGGGATGAGTTTGTTGGTATTTCAGGAAATTCTTCTTGCATAGCTTAAAAAAAATATGAAGGTTAAGCGTGGAGGCAGCAATCACTGTCATAATAATTAAAAACATTTTAAGTGTTTCACATGGATACATTTAAGAAGTGCACAAATCTTTGCATTAAAAAAACCACACACATTCAAGCAATGTTCATACATAAATTCATAGAAAACAGAAAGTGTGTGAAGAAAAGCCAAAAGTGAAGCGTGAATGATTTGGAAAGTTGATTTGGTTCACCTGGACGCAACGTTTTCAGCAGTAGGAACATTTCCTCGACTGGAAGCATCACCAAACTTATTACTCGATCAAAACCAACACCAGCAAATGCAAAGTGAGCGATGAGAATAGTTTCACATTTGCTGATCAATGGCCAAGAACTGGAGGATGAGCGCAATCGCAGCATTATAAGATGGTGAAAGATGCATTCCCTCCTTAGGCTCCCTCCTTGGTTCAGTGATGGTCACTCCCATTTCTATGCCTTCACTCTCCACTCAACTGCTCAGCCTTACCCCCTGTCCAGCATCCCCATCCCTGACAGAGTCGCCACTTGGCTGTAGGTGTAAATCGACACCTGGGGAGTCCTGACACAATCAGGCATCTCTTCAGTGTTTTCCATTGATTTAGCACAGGGATATCAAACTCATACAGCCCATTTTCACCGGACCGGTGAAGCTCCCATTGCTGTCAATGTAAAAGAGTTTTAACTTTTTACTTTGTTATAATATTTAGTCCAGTTTTAACACTACGTCTCAATTCTGCTGTATTAAAGAAAGAAATAGAGCACGGCTCTTTTAGGCTTAAATTGTAAGAACTTGTTGTATACAATAAAGTACAAAGTATTTGTTAATTCACAGAAAATAGCCTGGGACCTAAAAAATTAACTAATTTCTATAGAAGATAGTAAATAATGGGGGGGGGGGGAGGATTTTTACTGTCATTTAATTGTCTATTACTTGGATGTGGTATGATGACCATGGGTGAGGCTGAGGGTGGATTCTGGTCCGTAGACCTTATGTATGACACCCCTGGTTTAGCCAGTGGTTTGCTGGTTTCTCTGATGTATAATTCACAGCAATCCTTCTGGCACTTAACCGCCCAGTTTTTTACTCCGTTTGTGCCAGGGGATCTAATCTTAGGGGTGGACCAATTGGTGGCATTTGAAAGCCAAATGTGCCGGAAAAATGACCATTTATGAGCTAAAACATAAGAAGCGTGTGTACCTTGGGTTTCAAATAAAAGCTTTAAACAGTATGTCTCCTGTGTAGGCAGGATCCTGGACATGTCGGGCTAGTTAGAGTCCAAAAGCATGACTGAAGCTTTCTAATTATTGCAGTATGTCCTGTAGCTTTAAGTAACACTCAGTCCGTTACATTTTGTAGCACAGCAACTGTTTAGTGAATCCTGACCAGGAGCAAACAAAAAAACAGCAACCCCAAAACCATTTTGGTTATTGAAAAGAAGATAACTTATTAAATCAGTTAAAATCAAAAGTATTTAGCAGTTTCAGTTTACTGCAACAGTCGCTTCATGGCAGTTAATATCATGAGGAAAAGAGGTTAAAATATCAAAGAGCAATCGGGGACAGTGAGAAGGAAGAACGGGCTTTTAACAGGAAGAGGTTTCTAGCAGAACCAGGCTCAGGGAGGGGCAGCTGTCTGCTGCGACCTGTTGGACAGTGAGGGGAGCGAGAAAAGGAGAGGGGCAGCATTTCGATCAGGTTCAGGACTTTGACTGGACCTTTGTAACCCTTTGTATTTATTTTTGTTTTCAGTCTTTCTGTTTTGCTCCTGCTTGAGATCATTGTGCAGTACACGACCAAATACGAGCCAAGCTTGAGCTTGTTCTGCCTTTTTCTAATTGTACTGTAATAAGCTTTAACCTTTAACATGCTAACTGAGGCCTGCAGAGTCTGAGATGTAGCTCTGACTGGCTGCTACTTACCCTCCTAATTCCTGTGAAAAAATTTACTGTACTGCCTGTATTTAGTTAAGTGATGCGTATGATACGCACTTATGCATCACTGCGTAAGAGGCTGTGAGACTGAAAAATATTTTTGACTATTTCTGTCTCTAATTATTTACTCCACAACACAAAGATGGAGCATCGAACAAATAAATCCAATCCGTTTTCTTTTAACTGCTCATCAATCTCAGGGTTGCAGGCACGGCTGGAGCTTATCCCAGCTGTCAGAGGGCACAAGGAAAAGCAAGACCCTGGACCGGCAGCCAGTCCATCGGGACAAATAAATCAAGCAGCGAATATGAAACATAGACAGCAGCTTCGGCACTCTGTCAGAAAACAGTTGTTACCATTAACGCCCAGGACGTGAACTTGATGTCCTCTGCTCGCTGGCAGCTGATGGGAAAGTGTTTACTTGTGTATTTGTGTTGGATTATAGTCTTCTGTAGACTATTTAAGATCAAGCTTACTGTTTGTTTTTTCAGTCTTTTTCCAAGTTAAACAACTGTGTTGCCAAAAGAAACCTAGTTTTAAGAGACTCCACAGGTCCACTGGATTGTAATCTTTGTTTTTAATCCTTCTTTCTTTCCTTTCATCTTTATTTTAGTGTAATATTTAAATGTTTTAAGTATATTTTTGGCCATACTGCTTGGCTTGGGGCTTTGCCGTTTCGGTACAGACACTGATGTTTCCTGAGGGATGAATTATAACGTCTCTGTGATGATCTCCTGACCGCTGTACAGTCAGTTTGACAGTTTGGGGAATTTAGTTAAATATCTCAGAAACTGTTCGATTAATTGTCAAGACATTTGGTACAAACATTCATTTCCTCTCAGGATGAAGATTCCTCAGCTTTCTTCCAATGCAATAATATTTTCTTTGCTTCTAACCGTCTACTGCATATCAGAAGTTCACAGATACTACGTCAGGAACAGGTTTTGATACAGCTGAGACTGCAAGACCTTAATAAAATGATGCAGCAGTGGGAAAAGAATGTAAGCTGCACCTTTAACAGGTGGTGCGCAGGTGGGTTGATGTAACTGGGACTGATGAAGGAGTCTGTGGGCATTTGCCCAGCTGCCAGTCTATCACTAAGCTAACACATAGAGACAAACAACCGTTTGCACTCAGATTCACATCTATGGACAATTTAGAATGACCAATCAACCTAACCCCACTAACTGCATGTCTTTGGACTGTGGGAGGAACCCAGAGAACACAGAGAGACCACCGGCAAACACGGGGAGAACATAAAAACTCCACAATGAAAGGCCCCAGCCAGGTGGTGGAACTCTTGCTGCGAGGCAGCAACGCTAATCACTGATTAGCGTGCTCCCCACACCATGAATGTACAGTCATTTAGTCCAGTGGCTCATGCGGGTCCCCAGTGATCCGGAGCCCGTAGCCACTGGGTCATAAAGATGATTTGGAATAAGTGATAAAATATGGTTTCATTTTATTAAATAGTGCAAACGTCTTGAGCCATCCCTAATTTCTTTATATTTTGCTTCCAAAGATCCCGACTTTCTTATATTTTTGAAAGTGTTATTGAGAAATAGTTTTCTTTCTGAAGTCTTTTAACACTTTTCCTTCGACATTGGCTGTTTTAAGTCCAGGCCATGTATCTGACTGCTCAACGCTGCTATATGAATCATTTAAACACAACAAGGCACCTAACACACGGGATGAACCAGTATTTCTACAGTTTTAAATTATATCATTAGGCACTTTGTTATTAGAAATAAACAACTTGACACGATTGTGACACGTCACATCGTTCTGTTGTCAAATCCCCCTCAGGGTGGAAAAAGGCTTTCTTGCTGTGTAACAATAAAGCTCTGTGTCAGTGGACAGAATCAATGATGCTAACACATAATTGGTGTTAAGCTTTTGACGGGGACCTTATAAGGGATCCCTGGCCACAAAATTTTTGAGAACCCTTGATTTATTCTGGCCAGCTGTAAAATCTCCAGAGACACCAACAGAAGACTAAAAACAAACTGATGAATAAACCCAATTGAACTGAAACTGCATTTTTCCAGCGTTCAGCAACATTTCCAGAGTCTTGTCTGTGGTTAAAGTTTGCATGTTTAAACTCTTTAAAGGAGCAGAGTGGAAAATGTGGCTAATTTTAATTTTGAATGAACTTTTAATCAACATGACTGATAGAATAAAGCACTTTAAGGGTCAAACCAGGTAAAATAATACAATATTTAGCAAAATAATTACAAAAGGTTTAATACAAATATATGTAATATACATATAGGTATGTGTATCAAACACTTCTTAAGGAGTACACCCCCTGAAAGCACTCGTGTGGCCGCAACAGACCAAACAGTGTCACTAAAATTTGAAGAGTTAAAGCAAAGACAGGTGAAATAATCTTTATGAATCTTTATGTGACTGGGAATGGTAGCATACCACCGAGTGGGCTATGACAGAGTGGGAAATATACAGAAGGGATACGTGGACAGGACCGCTCCCTTGTGTGCGAGTGCTGCAGGTCCGAGGGTAAAACACGTTTGCAGAAGTGACTCTTTCAGTTGTTTGACTGTGAAATGTTTGTCACCTGAGTCAACAGTAGCAGCTGCAGGCCACATTGTTTCCACAGAAAAACAAACAGCCAGCTGGAGACTCTGAAAACAAACCTACACACGTCTTTAACAGAACTCTGTTTCCTCGTGTTTTTGGATTTAATTACACAGGCATTAATATCTACTGACACCTAATTAAACCATCAAACGAACCTGACAAAGCTTACCTCACAAGAAATGTACCTGTTCAGAGTTTAGCTGAAATTAAATGTATGATCTGTAGAAAGACACATTTATCATCGATACCAATCGTGTCATTTTAGTGGAGTTTAACTGATTACTGAAGTCACACAAAATAAAGTGTAACTAGTTTGTTTATAATCCCCTTGAATCGCTGATACTGGATCTGACCTTTTAAAGGATTTCACAACTGAAGCTGCAGCTTTTTTTCCCCTTCGTCTTCTTTTTTTCATGTGCAAGTAACCAAAATACTGTAACCGATCTGCCAGCTCAGTGTCTCAAAATAACATCAGTGTTTACAGCAGCAAGGAGCAATTCATTCTGATGAGCTCTTTAATCAGAGCCAACACAAACGACAATGTGTGTTCATGTTGATATGTGTGCCTGCATCCGAAATTGGCCATGTGATCTGCAGGAAGCCACGCCACATTGAGCGTCTTTGTACTGGAGATGAAAAGAAGCAAAGTCATCTGAGGGCCTAAGAGACGGGCCTTGTTCTTTTTTATTTTATTTTTTATCAGGCTATAGTTGCAACCAAAAGGGTGTCGGTTTGTTTCCATGCTGTGGCTGCTGTCAATATTCTCATTCACCTCAGACAAATCCAGGTTGTGTAATGCAGCAGTCGCACAATATGAGGACTGTTTGGAGCTTCGCAGCCCTAATCCATTTCAGGGGGGAATAAACACTGAAGTGGGGTGAGGTAATCGAAAACCAACTTCGTCACACACTTTCTCACAGTCTGCAGATGTTTAAAGGGTGTTACTGTACAGAAGAAAGCGGGTATTGTATTGTTAAGTTTATAAGGGGGAGAGGGGAAGGCAAACCTGATATATTTAGTGAACTTTATTTAGGATTATAAGATAGGACTATAAACGGTATATTCGCATTGTTGAGACACAAGTGGTCACAATTTAACCACTGTTGAGACTGATGAGTGTGGGGTAGAGGACCACCAAGGCGGGAAAGAGACAAAAGCAGGAAGTAAAAACGAAGCATGACCCATGAGAAAACTGAAAGGAAGTAGCCAAAAGAAGAATAAGTAAATAACACTTTGTCATAAAGAATACAAGTGTGCTCACACTTTGGCTATTCGTATTGTACCTGAGCGCGTTTAACCTCTAAAATCCACCAAATATGTGTGTGTGTTTGTGTGTGTGTGTGACTGGGTAAATGAGGCTTGTAGTATGAAGCCCTTTGAGCACTATGGATTTGGACACAGTCTGAAGGACGTAGCATGATCACTCTAACTCTTCCTCAACTCTGTCTGCCTCTAAAAAGTTTGATAAAATGTCTTATATTTGGCAAAATAGCTGTTCAGTGTTAAGATGCTGAGTCGAGCAGAAGTGCTTTTGGGTTGCTGCAGTGCAGCTGGGTGGGGCAGTCGAGCGTGAGCACAGCCTAACACTAACCATTATAACTCAGATAGGACAGAAGCAGATACACAAATATAACAGGGACCATGGCAGGGCCAGTTTGTTGAATCGACCAGCAGACAAACATTGTCATCCTAATGTTGAACCAAACTCAAAGGTCAGCATCACTTTGGTGCTAAAGGAAAAGTCAGACACTCATAGGCATGAAGGTTATACTCTTTAGCTTTTCTTATGGCCACTTCGTCTGTTTGGCAGAGGCAAAAGGCCCAAAGAAGCTTACGTATGAGCCTTGATTTGAAAAGAAATATTCTTCCAGTTTCTGAAACTGTGCTTGTTTAGCATGCTACTTAAATAGAAGCTAAATGCTGGCAAACTGTTGGATGTTAAAAGGTTCAAAATTTTAGGCGCATTTGAATCTGGACCAGTTTCTTGACCAACATCGTCATCTCTGGAGCCACTCATTTAAAAAATTGCCTGTTTTCTTAGCTGCTTACCAATTTGAACTGTTGAAAGAGGCTCTGTTTTCAAATGTGGAGAAAGCAGCGAGTGTAAGTTAAAATAAAACACATTAAAAACATCCTTCTTTAGACACACTGGAGGGTGTGCCGGTGAGATTCAGGTGGCCGAGGGGGAAAAATACCCAAAAAAGGCTCTGACTCTCTTTTATATGACATGACTTAATGTTTTTGTGCCTGTGACAGATTTAACACTTTCCTCATATGTGCTTTGCTTGATTTTATTGCATGTGACAGTGGTTTTCATCATGGAATAATCTGGTTCGAGAACCCCAGACATAAGTCTAAATTCCTCCGCAGGGAAAGTAAACACTAACAACCAGAGGAGCAGATTTCCTGGCTCCTGTCGCAAGAAACCGTCACATTGCTGAGGAGTAAAACAACAGAAGCAAGTCACGAAGGGACATTAGACAGGAGGCCCGGTGGCTGATCCTGGGAGACACTTGCCATTTGGGCAACACTACAAAGCGCTGCGAACCGCGAGCCCGGTAAATCTCTCTCCAGGGCGGATGGCGTCTCAGCAAAGAATTCAACATGAGCACTCACCGAGGTGAATTGTGGGTTTAAATAGTTTAAGCAGACGTGCTACTTGAGTACAAGAGAGAGTACTCAGACAGGATGGATGACTGTTTGGTTTAATCTGTCACGAAGAGAGCAGCGTGACATGCATTCCCGGGTGCGGTTGCAGAGGACACCTGTAAAGCGATTGCCTCTTAAACATGGCAATTACTACAAAGTCAGTCAGTGTTTCAGACAACTGAGTGTGTCAGCCTGTCTGGATAGTATGCAGATAAAGTCATTCTTGTCTGATTGGTTATTGCTACATAAGCACGACATTTCTGGAGGCGTTTAGAGGAATCTTGTCTCACACCTCGTTCAAAATGGTTAAAAAATTGCATTGTTTGGCATCACTGCTCATGAGATACCTGCTTTCATTTTATTTAGTTTCATTTTTCATTTTGTGTTAATTCTCTGTTCAGTAAATTAGGTAAAAAATACAACGTGTGTGTGTATATCTGTGCAAAGGCATGAGCAAAGCCTCTCTGCAGAAAAGAAGGGAAAGGTCTGCAGGCCCGCAGCTTCAGTTTGATGACATTGAATCTAAAACAGCCTTGTGAGGGCAGCGTTCCAGTTCATGGGCTCTTCTTCAGGCATGGAAAATATTATCTGTGTAAATCAAAATCTGCCCCTTAAAAGAAAATCAAAAGTTACACAGAAAAAAAAACTCCCTCCAGGCTTTACTTTGTGGGTTTTCTTTTCTTTCCTTGGCTTCCTGTTTTAGCTATATATCACGTATAAGCTTTATGTAATATATACTTATTTGCATTAGACTAGTAATTTGGTCACTTGGTATGGTGGTCAGCTCTGGCACCTCATAGCAGGAAGGTCCTTTAAAACCATGCTGGAGTCTTTCCATGTGGTGTTTGCATCGGTTCTCTCCGGGTGCTCCCGCTTCCTCCCATGGTCCAAAGACATGCAGATTAATTCTAAACTGGCTGCAGGTCTACATGTGAGTGTGAATGGTTCTCTATCTCTAGAGTGGTGACCTGTCCAGGCTCTATTTTGCCTCTTGCTCTATGACTGCTGGGATGTGCTCCAAAACAATGGATGAATGACACGCAGTCCAAATCTCAGCGCACTGACTCAGTAATGTTGTTGATAATGGCACTAATCAATATTCCTATAAGATAAGATAAGATAAGAAATACTTTATTAACCCCGAAGGAAATTATGGTTACAGCAGGCAGCATGCCGCGCACGCGCACTTACAAAGGAACCTTCCGACCAAACATACACAGACATCACATAGGGACTATATGAATATATATAATATATATGTAATTTCTTATTCACAGAGTTGAACTCCTTAGCTCTGCAGTGTTATTGAGGTTAGTGGAGACTGAAATTGAAGAGAATTAAAATTGGTGGTGCTGCTTTGTGTTTTTGCCTGATGCAAAATGCACTCAAACACTGAAGGATTTCATTCGGTCTTGGCTTGCAGTTATAAACCTGTGAATTTTGCCTTTTGCTGACTGTTGCTGATACGATGGTACCAGCCATCTTTTGGATTTTTTTAACTTCTTCTCATAATCCGCTCTTTTTATTTCACTGGTTTTGCTTCTTTTCTGGACACATAAAAGTGTACACTGCCTTTATGATGAGCATCGGCATTGAAGTCTACACCCTGTGCCCCTTTGATCTGTGACCTCAGTGAACACCTTCATAATGACTTTATAGGCTCAGTTTCTAGTTTTAGGACAAATTGCATTTTTTTGCTATTTTTTTTCTACATTATGGTCATTAAAGTTAGAAAGTAGTGGCTAATGATGTGATTAACAAGACTGTGTGGGTTTGCAGTCAGGTCAGCCTCTGGCTCGTCACATCTGGCCTTATGATATCAAGACAGCGATGGTGATGGTGATGGTGAAAACATTCAGGTTGAGGCTTTACTGTGGGCTTTTGTGCCCGGTCTCACAGTCACTCCAAATTATTCTATACCACTCTCGTGTTTGTGTGTGGATCTGGAGCAGAAAGAAAATAAATTCACTAAAGAGAGTGGTTGTGATGCCCTGGCAGCCACCAGTTGCTAGGGAAAGATGAGTAGTTCCACACCAATCACATAATGTATGAAAATGTGAATCTGAGTCATTTAGCAGTTGCTGGACATCTCTAAGCCTGTGTGAGTGAAGCTTTAAATATTGTGAAATGGAAGCAAGGCAAAACACCTTTGTCTCATTCTGTGTTTATAGCTTGTTTAATCCACACTTGAGCGTGTTTGACGTTTCTCTTAGTAAGGTGATATGCCCTAACAGGTTAGCTTTAGGCATGTTTTAAACTTTATCTGCACATGCGCCCACTAAGCTAAACTAATCCTGCTGGTCCCACGTGCATTTACAGTGTGTCTCACCCTGTTTTCTATTGTATAGACGACAATACAGCTAGGGAGTCGACTGTCCTACAGGAGCTATAAAATCCTGTTTTCAGCAGTGATGCATTTGAACACCGGTCGCATTAGAATTCCCGACTGGAAGCCTGCAGGAGGATTTGATGAAAGACAACAGCTGGAGACCACAAAATGTGTTCACAGATGTTGTAGTCCAGGAAGAGAAACATGAAGCACTGAAATGTGGAGACTATGTCCGGAAGGAAAGCTATTGTTCTATCGCTGCATTCAGCGCAGATATGCACGGACGAGAATAGAAACTAAAGCCTCTTTAGACACTTTAGGAGGGAAGTTGAGCTGATTTCTCCATCCAGATAGAAATGTGACAGAAGCCAGACTTTGGGATGTAATGATTTTTTTTTTTATCAGTTTGCTTTTCCTCTATGGTTTGTTGACCCGGCTTGGTGGCCTTTAAGAGGAAACGCCGCTGTTATCTGCAGGGAGGGTGGGGGTTGTCCTCCATGTTCCCCTCCTGGAGTAAATGTCCTGGACGAGCAGGAGTTTCTGCTTCTTGCATCTTTGCCGACCATGACCGAGAGCAGACAGTGTTTATTCTTTTCATGTTTATCTGAAATTACTGCATCACTGGCTATTTGAAACAAAATGTTTGATAGCGCTGGACACCAGGAATGTAAACTGCACTTTCACCATCACTCCTTAACAGACCAGATGCAAATACTTGGGAGTTTACAGAGCGTGAAGTAAAAACCTTCAGAACAACACTTAGTTCACGCCATTCAAACGCTAAAAACACTTGCGAGTGGCCTTCTTTAGTTTGCGTGATCTCTGGGTCTTCTCATCTTTACGTCCGAGCCGGTGATGTAGGAGGGAGGGAGAGAGGGAGGGGGAGGGGGAGGGGGGGTCTTGGCTCATTCCTCGATCCCTTGGGGAGATTTGAAAGTCTCTCAGCTGCACTGTGTTGAACCTTTCTGACTTTACAGAAACATGTCACAGCCACTCTTCTCCCAAAATAGGTTAGGCCTCTTTAAGTGCATTTTTTTGTAACATGCAGAGATCCTGAACACGAGCAAATCCCCAAACTGAAGACCTTTACTTATCTGTGATCCTCATTCACACCTCATATATCTTTTACAGCCCACGTCTGTCGATCTTAAATGTTTTTCAGGAGGATATTTAAGCCTCCCGCACTTCATTTCCTCACTCATTTCCTTTTGCTGCAGCAGAAAATAAGGGTCACATGCCCTCCTAATGCCTCACTATGTGCTCAGCAATGATGGCGGGATGTCTGTGTGCCCGGCATTATTTCCACCTGTTATTCCTCTGTGCCCCGACCTGCCGCTCTAGCCATTTGCAGATTCAGCAAACTGTGAATGTAACTTCATCATTTAGGGACTGATACAGAGCTCAAAAAGCAGACTGAGTACAGCTTTAAAGTTGGAGTTGAAGTTGGAGGCTCATTCCACACAAAATCCATCAAAACTGAACCCAAATCCCTGAACTGAGCCCTCCAAATTGGCCATTTTTCTCCAAAGTACAACAAATTTATTCTATTTGATAAAACCGTGAGTATTTCTCACATTACAGACCCTCAAATTAAACTTCAAACATAGAAAATGTCATGTAGATATGTCCTTTGCTTATGAAGCTGTAGCCCTGCAGTTTAAGAGCTACTGTGTATTTTTCTAGTTTCTTGTGATAAACTAGGCATGTCCTAGTGTGCAGAAAAACACTGTTCATGAGGAAGCTGTTGACAAAAGAAACAGACCGAACAAATGAGTTGTATGGCCCTTGACATGCAGTTCAAACGCAGATTTAAAAAAAAAAAAGCGCTTGAGAGCCTTTGAAACTGAGAATGTCGTGATAGTTTGCCTCCCAACAATTAATATTGTTTAGTCACTCTTTAGTCAATGCCAAAAACGCCACAGGGGGTTTCACGCAGGAGTGAGTTGGGAGTGAGCTTTTGCTCTCTGTGAGTAATGATGAAACGGGAGAACCTTGTATATCATTACGGCAGTGAGTTACACTATATCAACATTAACTGTGTGCTTATTCAGCCCTTTCTGTGCTTGTAGCAGCTGAAGGATGGAGAGGTTCCTGAGTAATGTTTAACCACTGCAGTCTAACATTTTTCAGTCGATTAGCTCTCTTCTGTTGGCCTTTATTTCCTTACTGTATATTAAAAAAACCTTCTTCCTGCTTTCTCTCTATGGCTTCCTAATCTCACTTCTCCTCCTCCTTCCTGTGCTGCATTCTTGTTGATATTGAGTCTTAAACTGTGTCTGTGAATCATCTGGTTTTTGTTTTTTTTTTGCAGGAGGTCGGCTTAAGAAAGAGGCATCATCATGAGTGATCAGTTCGACTGTAAAAACTGCAACGAGTCCTTGTATGGACGCAAGTACATCCTGGTGGAGGACAATCCCCACTGCATCCCCTGCTACGACCGCCTGTATGCCAACACCTGCCAGGAATGCAAAGAAATAATCGGACACAATGCAAAGGTGAGCTCGCATTATACACTGCTAAAAAATTAAAGCATATTGCTCAAGCTTGTGCTGCTATTTTAAATGCAAGGTACCACCAGACATAATTTACTTAGATGAAGCATTAGGCCTTTAAATAGAAAATATGAGAGTGTTTTAAAAGGCAGAGCTGCAGGTAACTAAATGGATTAGTTATTTAGTCTGTTAAACTCCGATCACAGTTTCTTGGAGTTTCTAGTTTTTTACTATTTTTACTGTACTGTCACACCAAGGAAGATGTAGGGGAAAAAAAAAAGAAACAAAATTATAGCTGTGCATCTTTGTCCAAAAATTATTGGATCCATGTAAACGCGGTGTGGATTGGAAAGAATTCTGTTGAAGTCTGCTGCACAGTGTTTCAGGGTCCACGCACATGCTCATAGAACCGAAGTTACATCCAGTAACAGCTATGTTTCTAGCTAAGCTTTTGTTAGGGATATTTTCTTACCCCTTACACTGCTTCAGGTAGGCTGTGACATAATTTAAACGCCACAACCTACCTAAATATCATAGCTGACATTTGTACATCCTTTCTGATGGTTGAAGTTCAAATCGCCTAAAACTGAATGTGAACATGAAAATGAATTTACTAGAGTTCCCCAGATATCAATCCAATAGAGCACCTTGGAGATGTGGTCGAACAAGAGATTTACATCACAAGTTCAGAAAAGCAACTCAACCTGCTCTGTATCCTCCCAGTTTGGTCTACCCCTGCATCACTCCCTGCTGTTTCGACCCCCTCACCACCCCACCATCCACCCCTAGGCTCCATCACTCATCACTCCCCAATTTACAGTGTAACATACTTGTGGGAAATGATAAGCAAACATCTCCCTGGAGCCTACAGGCAGACGTTTGGGTGGTGGAGGGGTCATAACTCCTCAGTTCGCTGTGCATCAGATTTGTGGGAAGTGATGGAGTCTAGATGACAAACTATAACAATATAATGGCGCTCTAATAAATCAAGCATTTGATCTACTATTTTCGAGCAGCTCTGTCGGAATTGAGATGCACATAAAACTTGAATAAGTACGTAAATAAAATAGTTTATATATGTGAAAAAACTGTAATACTATCCAGAAAAGGTAGTTTTTATACTGTAGTGTTGCCACTTTTACTTAAGCAAATGTGTCTTCGTCCAATGAAAACTGTACATGTCGGAGTCCCTTACAATAATTTTTCCAGCTGCTGTGCCTGGAAAACATAATTCTACATGCAGACCACCAAATTGTCAGTAATCCCCTCTAAGTTGTCCAAAAGCCTTAGCTGAATCAAAATTAAAAACACTGTCCTGAAGGAAACACCCACAGACGCCACCAGGCCACCAGTGTCCTGTGAGTTATGGACTCCCTGTGAGGGAGCGCAGTAAATTACAGTCCTGCTTGCTTTGGCTGCACAACACATAACAGCGCGCATCGCTCATCCCGCTCCATCCCCGTTCCCCGCTGTGAAACCCCATGCCTCAAAAATACGTTTTTCACCCACCGTTCAATGGAGCCATTTATCACAGAGCTCGCGTGAACTGCATGTGAACTGGAACACAAGCAGCTGTTACAGAGAGAAAATACAAAGTGAGTTATTCTGATTTTTAAGAAAAATAATCATGAAGAAAGGGGGAACGCCTCTGTTAACTCTTCTGTTTGGAGACAGCGTGGTGCTGTGGACACATAATCTCTTGTCCTTTTACAAGAAACAAAAACAAATCGAGCCTAAACTTGTAGCCTACATCGTTTCAGTTCCCTGCTTTTGAAACAAACAGTGAAGCGCGACTACTGTGTGTCCAGAGAGGCCCAAGAAGTACAATCATTTTCAACTTTATGCTCGCTAGCTGCTGCTCTATAAAAGAGTCCAGAAATACACTGTGTCAGCTGCATTAAATGGTAAATAGTTTAGTGCAAACAACTGTAACTAAAACAAAATGACCCATACCTTCATAAAAGTACATTTTTAGCTCTTGGCTATAGTGAGGCATCTTTCCTCTGTTCATCCACAGTTTAAAAGAATAATAACTCCTCATACTGTAAAGGGCAGCATTTAATCAAATCTACACACAATGATAACATAATGGAGAGGTATGAAACATAAGGCCCGGGGACCAAAATCGGCTCGCCAAGGCTCCAATCAGGCCTCACTTCACAGCTGTGGAAAACTTTTTTCATAAGTTTTACAGATTTCCCTTTACTGATAAATATCTTCCACATCACCATTCATGTTACAAATTAGATAACAGATTAAAATTCATTCACTACTTACGATATAAATTTGTATTTTTTACACTGCATAGACAGGATACACTGTGTATCCATGGCACACTGTCCATTGTTCATGTAGATACACTTAAGTGTTTATTTCTTACCATTTAAAAGTCAGTCCGTCAGATTTCTTTCCATAACTACCACAGCATTTTGTTATGATGTAGAACAACTGATGTACAGTTGAAATTGAACTTCTTTTTCCTTATATTAACACATATCAAGGATTAAATAAATTTCTGTACTCTGAAAGAAGGGGAATTTTGCTGGTCTTTCCCATTCAAGATCAAAGTAGGATGCATCTGGCGTAAAATTGTGCTCAAGATCAAGAAACTTTTTTAAGAATCATCCACCCCTGTCCACACATACCTCGCTGTAGATATCCAGATAAAAGTGTTGTTGAGAATCTCTTTTTCAAGCGAGACCTGATCAAAAGGGCAAAATGAAGTACATAAATATAGCACAATAAAACACACATACAGTATCATATGGCGTATCATGTGCAGTAACAGATCATTACAAGAGCTAGAACAAAAGCAGTCACGTTAGCAAAGAGAAGTGTTTTCTCACTCCTTGAAAATGGACTCAAGCTCCCTCGTCGAGAGCAGTTCTGAAAGTTTCAGCTCCTTCTGTAGATTATTCCCAGGAAAAAAGGGCAGAATTTTTAAAAGTCATTTTTTGTAATTCTGTTCTGACTCTGGAGACAAACATATTATAACATATTGCAAGAAGAAACAACCCAAGTAGATATTTAAATGGAAAAACCAACCAGTGGGAGAGCGAGAACAGTTATGGTCATCATTTTCAAAGTCAGCGATAAAACATAAAGCAACACGGTAAACAATGTCCAGCCTATTTAGGTACTGGCTGGGTTCGTTCATAAAGAGCAGGTCACTGTAATCCAATAAAGGTAAAAACGTTGCAGACATGCTGCTCACAGCACCTAATTTGAGCTCTTGGGCCATCCATATGCCAGGAAATTAAAGTGGAAGCTCATTTCATGCCCCAGATGCATTGCCACAATGAAAGCAACGATTTCCCTTTTAGGAGAATTCATACTGTTTATTTTGTGTAGTGCAAGAAGCAAGTAAAGCTTTCTGCAGAAAGTCACGGGTCATGTCATGCATAAGAACTGATCACTAAACCCCTTTTTTTATCGAGTTATTTGAACTTTTCATCATCATGTTTTAAGTATAAGTTTTAATCCATCCATCCTCTTCTGTTTGTCCAACTCAGCCTATCCCAGCTACCATAGAGCGAGAGGTGGAGAACACGTTTAAACCCAATTCATCACCTTTATTAGGTTTCATTTAAGCTTCTTACTGTGTACTTCTTTAGGAGATAACCAGCAGATGTGTGTGCCACAAGAACAGAACAGACGAGAACAAAACTGTATTTTATTTTCATTACCCCGAGCTTCTTCAACCAATGACACACTTTAATCTGAAGCTTCACATCTCTCGTCTGCCCTCAGGAGCTCTTCTATGAGAACAGACACTACCACGAGCACTGCTTTCGCTGCTTCCGCTGCGACCGCTCTCTGGCAGACGAGCCCTTCACCAGCCAGGATGACGCTCTGGTGTGCAGCGACTGTTACTGCAATGAATTTTCCTCCAAGTGTGTGGCCTGCGACAAGACAGTCATGCCAGGTAGAGACAATGCAGACCAGCTTTATCACTTTTTTTTCGTTCCACTGAACAATGTTAATAAGCTGCCTCCTCTGCAACAAATCGCTCAAATGTGAACATTCAGTGCCGTTCAGAGCCGATACCGGAAAGTTCACACCCTCTCTTTGCAGGGGTTATCTGGGGGTGTGACAGCTTAGATGTGACAGTGTGATTGTTTCCTCGCTCTGCTGAAATCCTCCCAGCAGAGTTCCTGCCGCTGTGATGAAACACGCAAAGTATCGGTGTCAGATGACTGAAAATTACACGGGCTTGTGGGTTGTGTATGTTACACCAGGTCTTTTCTTTAGTTTCTGATCAGACTGGTGTGTCTGTAAAAAGCAGCTGACCTCTTACCCCGTTTCTTAAATGTGCAGCCAAGTTCATGTTCAAAACACCGTCGTGCTTTTGGGCTGCCTTTTAGGTCCCAAAAGTTGTAAAACAAGCTCAGTGATTAAAGGATCTGATGTCCAGTTTCATAAGCATGACTGGCTGCCAGCTTCTCTAAACCTTGGTGGTAAATGTTTCTGAACTAAAGGGCACTTAAAAAATGGTTAAAACTGTGCTAGAAGGCCGTGGCTCCACATATACTGTGGCTTTGTTACTGCTTGTCACGCTGTTTTGATGCACTGGAGGTGCAGCAATTTACCAGTGAAAAACAGGTTGAGCCGTCAGACTGAATCACCACTTTTGGTTTTCACAGACTTCGTATGAATGTTATCAGATTTCATTCCAGCATGTATTTACAGCAGAGATCAAAGGGGAGCCAAGAGTTACACATGAAAAAACAATAACGATCAAAAGGCCCTAATCTTTTTTTTCCTGTCAAAGGATCGAAGATGTTGGAGTACGATGGCTCGACGTGGCACGAGGACTGTTTTGCGTGTCACGCCTGCGAGAAGCCCATCGGTACAGAGGCCTTCATCCCAGACAAAAACAACTACTACTGTGTGCCCTGCTACGAGGGCAGGTTTGCTCCTCAGTGCAGCCACTGCAAAAAGGTGCAAAAATTATCATTTTGTCAAAACTTTCCTTCAGAAAATGCCAGAATACATCAAAGTATATCACTATAGAGCACAGAATGACAGCTGTCTTCTGTCTTCCTAACAATTTAAACTCATAAAATGCATAATCTACCACAAAATATCTAAATAACCCAGGCTCCTGAGTAATCAAGGCACCTGAAATCAAACAGTTATCTGAAATGAACTCAAAGCACAGCTTTATTTAGAAGGTAGATCATACAAAATAAACAACATCAGGGAAAGCACACAGAGTCCAAAATGCTAAACAGGAGAACACAAAACAGCAGGAAGCACACAGTACAACACAACAAGTGAACACAGACGGCCTAAAGCTATCTAATCACACACAGTAATGTGGGACGTGGAGACAGCTGGGACAAACTAACACAGGTGTGGGTATTTGCATACACAAGATGAAGAAGGGTAAAAGTAACACAAGGAAGAACAAACAAAGAGTCTTCAAAATAAAGCAGGAAGTGAAACGTGATAACAGAAATGCAGACATAAATGAATATTACACAGCACACTCGTAAGAATCACAGTTTCTACGTCATTAAGTTGACTTTGAAGACCTCAGTGGATGTCAGTCGGATTTTGAAGGATTGTCAACAAGACCCAACTCTACACCCCTACAAAGATTTATGAGAATTCATTCAAAGCTTTTTGAGCCATCATGCTTATAGACAGAATACATGCATGCAAACAAGGGAACATAAGAAAACATTGAAATAAACAAAACTAGAGAGTGCATAATAAAAAAAAAAACTTTGTCAGCGGTGCGACCATGACAGCGTGAAGAATTTATTGTTTTTTACTGAAAAACACATGTAGTGTGAACAAGTTTGTCAAACACTACCCTACTACTACTAAACACTACTATTCATCACGTCTGATGGATTGAACAGATGAATGCGCTAAAGTGTACACAATACAGCTAATCTAAATCTGGCATGTCAAACACACACTGAAGTCAGAGGTTTGCATCCACCCATCATGGGCATGAATATCGTAATTTTGGGCTTTTGAATTATTTCTTTGAACTGATCTTTTTCCAGGATGGAATGATTGTACAGCTTTAAATTACTTTAAAAAACAAGAATCGGTACACAAGTTTGATTTATTTTGGATTCTCTCTAAATGGTTCTCCCGGTCATACAGTTTCTCACAACTGTGTGGCCTGAGGGCCACAATCGGTCTGGCAAAGAGTCCAAACCAAGCCACTGGACGACTTTGTAGAGAATAAAAAGAACGAAGCCAAAACATTTGGACTTTTTATTGTATTTTGCGTCAGAAAGTTGGAAGTTAAGACAGAATCACATCTCGATCTGTTCTTAAGTGGTGGTCCAGACTCATTTGTTCCCAATCAGAGGTCTTAATTATGCTAAATTTTACAGCCCATTTACCGACAAATTTACCTCAGAAGGATTTCTTTGTAATAACATTTAACTGCCTGAATGTGGAAAAACTGAGATGTATTGTTGAAATTCCACCTGTAGGCAATCTTAAAAGAAGCATAAACCCACTGAAAGACAAAGCCTACAGAAAAAGTCCTGAGCTTTGTGCCAAAACTGTGCCAGGATCAGGAGCTTTAGAAGCAGGATCTTAAGGTGTTACGTGTCTTACTGACCCAGTTTGTGTCTCCCAGGCTCTGACTAAAGGAGGGGTGACCTACAAGGACGAGGTGTGGCATAAGGAGTGCTTTTTGTGCACGGGCTGCAAAACGCCACTAGCTGGCCAACCCTTCACCTCGCAGGGGGAGAGTCCATACTGCGTCAAGTGTTTCAGTAACATGTATGCTAAAAAGTGTGCCGGCTGCAACACGGCCATCACAGGTTAGTAACAAGTGCATTCCCACTGAGCTTACACAACGAGTTGTGGACTTGCGAAACGATGTGCATGTGGTACTCCTGGTTTCATTTCGTTCAGGTCGGAGACACCCTGCCTCTCTCCTTTGTGCTGTTTCGTGCGTCTTCACGGTTTTCTGTCAATAAAGGCCTAAACGGTTATCTCTAGCAAACAGGTTTTGGCAGGTCTGGTGACTCAGGGCTTAAATTCTGAACCTGTCTGTGTCCTCTGTGTGGATTCTCCCTGCTATCCAAACAAATTAATTCACAGTGAATGATTTTAATGTCAGAGAGCAGCAGAAGAAAATGTACAGTATCCACTAGAAATGATTTAAACACATTGGATATAGCTGTGGATCGGAGAGTGAACCTTCAGCAGAGATGCTGAACTGAGGCTGGATGCTTAGATCAGCATCTCAGGAATGCTGCCATTATGGAGTAAACTGCATGTTGTTAACACTTGTGAAGGATACAAATGATAAAATTGTACTATAAACACCACTAAAAACATGATTTTATTTACTTTAATCTTCAAAAACTGATTTTCTTGGCCAACACAACCAAGTTTTGATCACATAGCATTCTTATGATGCTCATTTTGAGCTGCATGTGTTTATTCTTGGACTCTACAGGAGTAGCTTTGCATGATTCATCATCTAAAGTAGTCATCATTTATCCTATGCTGAGACCTTTGTCCAGCGCTTCAGTTCGTCCTCTCTAGTACAAGCTTATTAACTCTTCTCCCTTTAATCCAATGTGTAACCCGTGTGCCTAAAATGACCATATTAGTAACATACCCTTTCTGTGACATCATACAGAGCCAAGAGTAGATGAACTGTGCAAAAGCAGTCTGAAGCCTGAATGTTTGGCTGATTATTAGAGATAGGTTGCACCTTCTGACATGACTTGGTTTCACCTGTAAGTCACAGAGTTTAATGTCAAGGTGAAAAGCTTGCATCGCACTCAGCGAGTACTTTGCACATTCATTTTTTCTCTAGCAACAAGAGGTTGCCAGATGGTTTCCACTCCTGATCCCATTATTTGAAGCTTTGACCGAAGAAAAGTGTCCAGACAGTTAGCAAAAACTAAAGAGCATCATTACCCCCACATCTGATATTTTATTTTCTCACGATTAATGTAAACAGTCATTTCCTTTAGCTCTGCTTTTGGCTACTACTAATTCATAGGGGAAATATTTGTCAGCTAATTGCATCATTATGTTTTCTAGCTAGGCCAGTTACTGCTTTGCTTCGTGTGTGCAGGGGTCTGTGATTTCATCCTGTGTTTGAGGGTCTGTAGGCCTCAGGACACCATACCAAAGCTTTTTTGAGGGTAATCATCACCATAGTTATTTTTTTTATTTAAAAGTAAAAAAAACAAATCAACAGAAAACACACAAACATGCCTATATACTAAACACACAATTTCCTTTTTATTCAAACACCATCTCCACCAACAATGCCAAACTTTTCCAGAATGTGCTGTTCAAGCACATTGGTTGGGATCAAATTGGAAAAATTTTGACACTAAATTTTCTATGAGTCTATGAATTGTCTTTAAAATTGTGGCCAGAAAGCAAAATATTAAGCTGAAACTTAAAGCTCAGTAAATCAAATTAAAGAGCTGCAGATTTAGGTGGTAGTTCTCTGCAGATGGATTTAACTCATAGACTGTATTTAAAAGATATACATGGCTTTTGTGACGCCGCCATCACCAGTAGCTTCAAAGTAAAAGTTGCAACTTTTATTTTGAAGCTGAAAGGTTGCTGTGGTTGTTAGGGGAGGTCACTGACTAGTCTCTTGGAATTTTATAAGGGGAGTCTGTGGGGACTGACTCACTTTAGGAGTCAGCCCCAAGTGGCCACTAGAGGACCTGCAATTTTTTTGGCGTCAGCTTAATTTTTCAGCTCGGGAGCTTGCCTCTAGTTCAACCTTGATTATGAATAATGTACACAAGCTTAAAACAAACTGAAGTGAAGTGTCTTCATTTCCTCAAGGCAAACATTTAAAAATAATTTTAGAGAAAACCACGAAGCTAAAACAAAACAAAACAAACAAAAGATCTGCACACGGTGGAAACAAAACAACAGCGCAAAACAAGTAACAGAAGTCTCATTATGAAATTTATCTTTTTCCATCATTAACTAAGATGTCAGAGATAAATGAGGATTTAAATTAAATGCTCTTGACCGCAGCTCTGAACTGCAATACTTGAGGGCACACAGAGTTGGCAGTGCTTTCTCTGTTACTGCCAGCTGCTGATGTTATCACGAATTCATGAACGTTGTTTCCGGAGTTTTACGAGGCTCTTATGAAAGCCTGCTTTCCACCCCGAGTGAAAGAAAAAAAAAAAGTCTTTTCATTAGTTGCTCATGTGCTGCGTGTTTGTCTTTGCAGGGTTTGGAGATGGGAAGTACGTTTCTTTTCAGGAGCGGCAGTGGCACCAGCCGTGCTTCAAGTGCTCGCGTTGCTCCGTGTCGCTGGTGGGCTCTGGCTTTTTCCCCGACCGAGACCAGATTCTGTGCACAGACTGCAACAATGAAGACTGACCCTGCAACGCCACGGCGAAATATCAAAGTCTGCAGCCGCCAGCAGAAGAAAACTTCTAACCCTCAGCTTTGCACATGCAGTTTCAACGATCACTCAGCGTAAAGCTGAACCAAAGCTCAGTTTTTACAACTGAAACCAGCTCTTAGCACACGGACATGTATGTTTAGATGCAGAAAGTTTTGTGTATTACTTCCTGTTTTTTTCTAAATGATTTTGTTTTGCACATTAAAGAATTGATAAAATATGCAAAATATCTATGTAAACATTTAAATTAACGTCTTGTGCTTGGCAAAATTATTTCTACTTTTTTACTGATTCCTTTTTAAGCAGTCAGTCTCTCACTATGTTAACACCTT
Organism: Hemichromis elongatus; assembly: GCA_015108515.1. Classification (NCBI taxonomy): domain Eukaryota; kingdom Metazoa; phylum Chordata; class Actinopteri; order Cichliformes; family Cichlidae; genus Hemichromis; species Hemichromis elongatus. The sequence goes on from VUQR01037192.1 coordinate 112,847, forward strand.
TTCCCTTCAGCTTATAAAAAAGTTTTACTGCTGTACATGCAATAAGATGTCGTCAAATAAACAGTGGATGGTAAATGGTGGATTCATCTGCATGAACACACTGTAGAAAATGAAGGGTGTCGTCATGCCTGCGGCTGTTTTATTCTGATCTAAATCGGCTAATGGATAACATGGAAAAATTATAGTAATATTTGTACTTTTCTGGGCAATTTTCTTCATTTAAGGATCAGTTGTTACAGTTTGTGTGCTCTGCACATCTGTGGTACTCTACTGCATTCCCAGAATATAAAGCATGCATATCTATGGGAAGGCATTTAGCTCTAACATGCAGCTGGTTGCTGGGTATGACCATAAATGAACCGTTCTGGAGTTTATTTTGAACCGTCCAGACACCACCTCCTCTAAAGGGTCTCAGTGCAGCAGATTTAGACAGGAGGTGGTGGTGGCAGAGCTGAAGATGATGACATTTTCATTGGGAGTCAGCAGGATAGTCAGGATTAGAAATGAGTATATCAGAGAGATGGATCAGGTCAAGTTTGGATATCTGCAGAGGAGCATGCAAAGGGTTGGTGGTGACAGAAGGAGATGCCAAGGTATGGTGAGATGGAAGCAGATGACTTGCTGTGAGGGTGTCCAAAGAAGGAAGACCTGAGCTCAATTATTATTCACATCTGCACAAACAAAGCAGTATTTGTCTACTAGTTTCCATGTTACAAGGAAAATAAAGATTTGTCTTCTTACTTAATAAAAACCATGACGTCAACCTAAAATGTCATGGCAACCCGTTTCTTAAAAAAGCACGAAACAATCACAGAATAATTTTCTTTTTTGATAAACCCCACCCATTTCCCAAAGAAAGGTTCACGAGGGTTGTCCCTGGAAGACTTTCCCTTACTATTACTTACATAATTTGGATAAATATTTACAGTTCAGAGCCTCTGAGCTCATCTGCTCTGATTGTGTTTATATGAAGACTATGCCAAGCTGGTGTTCATGGCAGGGGAAGGAAACACAAGACCTCCTCACCAAGCTGAGTATTTTCTACAAGTTTTTTTTTTTTTATCTGGATGCTCAAAAAGACCCCTTTAACCACAGATCTTCAATTTTGACATTAAAAAGATAAAATTCCAAAATTAAAAACTCCAAAAATTAAAATAAAAATAAACGTGAAGTCAGCCTTGAGAGGCTCTAATGTGAAAGTCTGACCACTCTTGCCTTTCCACGCCTCTGATTTTTCTTCATAAACTGGGAAATTTTAGCTGTCATGTGATGATAAATGTTCCTATCACTTCCTGCTTTTGATCATCATTTTGTTGACTTACTGATCACAAGATCAACTCCAGATGAAAATAAAAGGGCCATGTGTGCTGTTATTTGTTTGAGCTTTTCCCATGACTCTTCCTGAAATATGTTTGACCTTGTTTTTGGGGATGTAGGAGAGTCTTGTTTGGTCCCAGGAGGAGGGGGAAGGAGGCCGAAGGATGGGATTGAAGCTCCTCGGTGAATAGTCGAGATTTCACATCACCCTGCTCAGCCTCTGCTGGGACTCAGGCTCAGCTGGGCTCTGCGAGCGGAGGCTGCTAAAGTAATTAAACGACACTATGCTGATGGATGGACTACAGAAGTAGAAAGCGGGCTACGCCTTGCGCATGATCCAAAAGTATTTTTACTGCCGACTTCTTCAAGTCATCTGAGGTCCTTGGATGACTGTTTGTGTCTACGGGGATTCATTTTTAAACGTTTGCCAGCTCAATATATTCTCTGTTTCCTCAGAATTTCCCCTGTTTGAATTATGGGGACAATTTTAACCCTGCTGTGACATATCCAAATTAAAAATGTCTGTGGCGCCATAACCACAAGGCTTGCATTAATCTTTCTCAAAAGAAAACTTCCTCAAGTTTATTGTGAAATTATCTGAAACACTGTGGATGATAATTAATGTCAAATAACTATCTGTGGCTTTATAGATGTCCTCCAAATCAGTGCAGCAGCTGACTGACTGACCGATACTTGCCAAAGACGACTCTCGACTTCACCTGCTGAATAAGCCGAGCTCGGGGAGCCTCTCGTGCCCTTCAAATGTGCCAAGGCAATCCTGTTCAATGGGTCTAACTCATGAATCCTGACCATATCACAGAGCAGGAAACTGGATGGAAGCTACAACTGCATGCTTTGTGCCTCCTTAAATGCTTCCTGGAGGAGCCACACCACCAGCATGCAGCTCAGCAGCCGGCTTTAGAAGATCTCAAGCATCATCTGCAATCACTGTCTCGCTCTTGCTGTCCATGTGATGTGTCAAGATGACATAGCTCCTGCTGTGGGAGCCAGACGTTAATAGGAGGTGTGGTGTACCATCCTTGAGCCTCTAAAAAGACATCAAAGAGGGCTTGGGACTGCAGAATGAAGGGCTGCTTTCTGGCATGCTTAACAGAGATGTCTGGAAGGATCTCATGGTGTCACCAACAGGAACTCAATAATTATTATATAGATATTGACACTGTGTGCCAGAACCATTAAGTATATGATTAAACACATGCCTCTAATATGATGTCAGCCTCACTGTGTTTTTTTTAAATGTCAGCTGTGCAAATATGGCCCTGACATATTTTTCTTTACATCTCTCAGTTATAGGGAGATTTTAAAACCATATAAACAGTAATAATAATAATAAAAATAATCAGCATCCGTGAAAATCAGAATAAGCAGTCATGGTTAGGTTGCTGTTTGTAAGATGGTTATCTCTCAATATGCCTCGTTGACTCTAACATGTGGATGACATGACAGCTTCTAAAGAACTGAAGCCAAAATATCTTAAGCAACCCCCTGGTTGCTTCATGGGCCATGGGCTCCACCCTGTCTGTGTTAGGGGTTGGGAGACGAGGCGCCTGGGATGGATGAGTGGTTACGAAAATGGATGGACTACAGTCTGTACTTTCAGCTGTGAGATAACAAGGGTAAGAGGCGCTATTTTCATTTAACATGTAGAGCAGATGGACTCATAAGATTTATGAGAAGAAATATAATTTCAAAAAGTCTTTATTGTTATTTGTACTGATTTAAAAAAAATCACAGGTTTTACATGGTGAAATATGTTTTCAATCTTTATTTTAAATGATTTTCTCGGTACTTTATTTTAATCTCTTAGAAAACACAAACCTAGTCTGTGAGTAGTTTTTAGTTCTGTTTGATTACTTTTAGTCAAAAACCAGTGCATGTACGTCTTCATCAGGGCCACAGCTGACTGAAGCCAATCCAGGCCGGGATACTGACACGCTGGAGCCTTGAAACATCTCTGATCTGCATGGTGGAAATCTGTTCTAGTTCTCACACATTCTCACAGCAGCATCCGACCCTGCAGCTGTGTCAGCAGGACAGAGCCTCCCCGACAGTGCCAAAGCAGTGCAGACCTTTCTGGCTGCACCCTACCTGTCTACCTTCATGTTTGTACAAATAAACCCAACAAAAGTCTCTTCAGGCTGATTTTCTGTTTTGCCTTATGCTGTCAGCTTTGTGTTGATACCTAAAAACTATGTTTGTCCTTATTAGGATAGAAATTTATGTGGGTGTGTGGTTGTCAGTTGGTAATTATGTGATAATTACCAACTTTTTGTGACGCGTCTATATGCCTGTGCAGTTTGAAACCTCCTCATAAATTAAGTCAACCTTAAGAGAGTACTATTTTCTTTGGTTATTTAAGTATGCAAAACTTTTTGAGTAATCCAGCAAACAAACAGAGATAAAGCGACAATAAACTGATGTTCAGTGAACCAATTACATAACCTGCATGCCAGAGATAATTTTACTTCCTGTAATAATAACATAAATTAATGTGGCTTTGCCTGTGAGATAACATTTAACCCCAAAACACAGTAAAATAGATTTAGTTGCATGTGAAGAAACGCCTCCAATTTTTTAATTAAGTATTGCACAACTAGTTTGAACTAATGCTGTGCCTTATCTGTGTCTTGACTGTGTTTGAGGCTAGTTTCCATATGGAGATACAACCACAAGTTCACTGTTTTCACTAAGCAATGACAGGCTGCCTTCAGGGAGTTGAAATGGAAAGATGGAAAACAACGGAGCAGATAAGAAAGGCTCGATTTCCAGCAGAGGTCAGCAAGGTTGAAATGAAGCTTCCAGCAGCGCTTCACTTTCTGCTAAAAGAGATGTTATTTAACACTTGACACTTTGACAACTCGCTGGTTTTTAACAGCACAACGAAATCATTCATTCAGATCTCAGAGCGGCCCAGGAGAGCCACAGTTATCCACATTTAGACACTAAGCATCCCATATCGATCGTTTTTAGGTTCAGAGTTGTAAACCAAATCCATTTAAGCCCCTAACTGCACTCTCATTGCTGTAAATCACTCATCTAAAATCAAAAGTATGAGAGATCGTTGTAGAACAGCCAGGCCTGTTTCTTGTAGTAAGACCGTATCTCTCACAATAAAAAAACACAGCGCTGCTGAGTTTAACATTAGGAATCCAGTTCAGTGTCCAGCAGCTGAATTAAGGCTTCGCCTTGGTCAGTATTTCCAAATAATTTCCTGAAGTGACAGGAAATGAAGCTCAGATATGCTGTTAAGTGGCATTGCACACATTGCTCATTCATGCCTCATTATTCACACAGGCCCCAAGGTTGAACATGTGGAATGTATTCTGGTGCAAGCCTGGGTTTCCAGCCAGATCGCATTACGTAGTCTGAAGTGTTTCTGGATGTGACTCTGGGCTGAGTCATGGGCTGACATGCAGCCCGGGCCCAGACGCAGTCTCTTTACTATCTATCTGTCAAACGGCTCACGTAGTTCATGAGGGCATAATACTGCTGGGAGAAACTTGTGCACCATGTCCGCAAACTGGTGCTAAAGCATGAGTAATGAATCAGTAACCCAGGTAAAGACCAAAAACAGGAAATGAAATACACCCCTGCAAGTATGAAGAACGGTTTATAGTAGCTATCTAATGGCAGTGCTAAAATCAGAGACATTTTCACTGCGTTCAATAAGAAAAAGTGAGTAAACATAGGCACCGCTTTGGTTGAGTGGGCGACCAATATGCCGAAGGTCAGTGTAGGGGCCACCCCAGACCACTTCCTGCATGTTATAACTCCCACTCTCTCCCTGCATTCCTGTACACTTGCTTTAAGGGCAATATCAAAAATAATCTTCACTAGGGGTATAAGGGGTCTTTAACGTGGCATAATAGGGACTTTTCTTTTCTTTCCTTTTTTTTTTGTTACATACCTCCTGAAGCTTAGCATAATTTACTATAAAACTTCTGGTTGAACTGTGGTTCAACCAGAAGTTTATATATATATATATATATATATATATATATATATAGTAATAAACCATAAATATTAATGCAACATTAAAATTCAAAATTTTCTTTATCATCATTACACCTCTTTTTGTCATATGGTTTAAATAATGTATTTTTTTAGATGTAAGAGTTAAGATATAAAGAAATATATAATTTTTACATTTTTAAATGTTCAGGCAGGTGTCTCATGGACTTGTTCACCGATGACATTATGACATTTGACCTGCAGAGTAGGGAGATTTTTAGTAGGACTAAACAGGGCTGACGAGATTAGAAATGAGCAGATCAGAGGGACAGCTCACGTTGAGCAGTTTGGAGACAAAGAAGCGAGGCTGAGATGGTTTGGAAGGATAGTGGATATTCTAGACAAGGGATGTTGAATATAGAGCTCCCAGGCAGAGGGGAAAAGGAGAAGACCACAGAAACCTCTGAAAATGTGGGATTGTGCATAAAAATGGTTCTACTTCTTAAATAGTTCATGCTGAATTTTTGTAAACCTCCCTGAATTATACGGAAGTCAGTCAAGTCTTCAATCACATTTCGACCATTCGATTTCTAATCCATGTGGTGGTGTACAGTGTTTGGATAAAATGTGTTTATCGAAGTGTGAGTTCCTTAAATAACAAGTCGTGGGTCATTGTTAATTTTACGGGATATATCCTCTGAGAACAGAAAGGAATAAAAAATAATGCCAGTCCATCTGGTAGTTGTTGAAGTATTTAAGTCATGAACCAAAACACTGGCTTGGCACAGACCCTAGTAAACACATTCATTTTCCATCTAGTTTTTGTTGTGTCAGCTTCACAACAGCACTAAAGAAAAAAGTCAGCCACACAGTTTTCAGACTATATAAATGCCTCTGTAAATTATTGATATTCACCCAGAAGATGTTGAAATATTTCAGTCTGGACCAAAGTGGCAGACCGACTGACCATCGATCGCCTGGCATCCAGAGTGCAGCTAAAAAACTGTGCACTACAGAAACGGAGCAGTAAAACCAGTCAGTGTGTCATTTCTACCAGATGAAATGTGACTGTGGGATGGAGATGTGGTGGAAACCGAGGAATGTATTCCAGGAATCTTCCCAGTCGGTCTCTCCATCATATGTGTTTGTCAGCAGCTCTGTTTCCTCAGAACGCCGGACTCCATCTCTCCCATGATGTTCCAGTCCAGCGTGACTAATAAGATTGTCACAGCAACGCTCGGGTATCCAGCGTTTGAGTTACTTATGAGGAATTTAAATGTGTGTTTTTAATCCAAATATCCATATACAGGGAAGAACTGAGCAGAGGCTAGCTAAAAGAGCATCAAAGGGCCAGTTTTGTTTGGTTTCTACATAAAAAAAAAATCAATAACAGCTGAGAGTAAAGGGGTTCAGATCTGTGTAATTCACACAGTAAAGTGTAACAAATGTGGCGTTAAGCACGGACTAACTCCTTCAGAGTCCAAAAAGAGTTTGTTAGGCTAAAACGTTTCCTTTTTTTTTTACTTGGCAGCAAACAAATATTTTTACCAGAAATGCTGAGATGTTCTTTAAAAGTTATAAGCTACACTCACCATTTCCCGTTACATTAAAATTCCCTTTGACTGGAAGTATTTTATTGCATTCCACATGTTATCACCATGATCATGTTCACACAGAATCATGCTGATCCTGATGTGTCGCCTCGTCTTTAACCAAACACGTGTGAAGCACCCCGGGGGCTAAAATATGACGCCATTTAAGGGTTGTTCTAAAAGAGAGTGAATCCCCTTTCAAAATCTTCATCTATTTTTTGTAAATATCTTAAAAGCTGTTAAATCAGCTCATGCTAATGAACTTCTCCTTAAGGCTTCAGTCACATAGGCCTAGGGCCAGTCAGCGACTCCCTGCCACCTACCAGTTGCTAGGTAAACGTGTATTCCATGACTGGTTGGGGAGTGATTGCTGAAGGTTGCTGACAGTCCCTAATATCAAATTAGTCAAAAAGAGGTATATGAGGCTGTGCCACAAACCTTGTGATTGCTTTTGTTGCTTGCATTATGGTGTTCGTGTCTTCTTTGCATATTGAATCTAATTATCTTACAAATAATGTGGATAATACAGCCTGTATAAGTTTGTGCTTATGGATGGCCAGACTTCATATTCCATAAACAGATTGATGACCATGGTTAGGGCTATCTTTTATATACAATGGAAAAACCTCAGATACAGGAGGAACAATGCGGTTTTCGTCCTGGTTGCGGAACACTGGAGCAGCTCTTTATCCTCTCAAGGATACTTGAGGGCGCATGGGAGTTTGCCCAACCAGTCTACATGTGTTTTGTGGACTTGGAGAAGGCATTCAACCATGTCGCTTGGGGTGTCCTGTGGGAGGTGCTACAATAGTATGGGGTGTCTGGCCCATTGCTACGGGCGTTTCGATCCCTATACAACCGTTGCAAGAGCTTGGTTTGCATTGCCGGCAATAAGTCGGACTCGTTCCCAGTGGGTGATGCTGCTCCGCCACGACTGCCCTTTGTCACCGATTCAGCCAAGTGGCGGAGGGCTTTCACTTAGGTGGCCTAAGAATCTCATCTCTGCTTTTCGAGGATGATGTGGTTCTGTTGGCTTCATCGGGTGATGGCCTCCAGCTCGCACTGGAACGGTCTGCAGCCGAGTGTGAAGCAGTGGGAATGAGGATCAGCACCTCCAAATCTGAGGCCATGGGTCTCAGCCGGAAAAGGGTGGAGTTCCTGCCTCAAGTGGAGAAGTTCAAGTATCTTGGGGTCTTGTTTGCGAGTGATGGGAGAAGGGAGCCGGAGATCGACAGGCGGATTGGTGCTGCGGTCCATTGTGGTGAAGAGAGAGCTAAGGGAAATAGCGAAGCTCTCAATTTACCAGTCGATCTACGTCCCTACCCTCACCTATGGCCACAAGCTGTGGGTAGTGACTGAAAGAACGTACAAGCGGCGGAAATGACCTTTGAGATAGGGTGAGAGGTTCAGCCATCCGGGAGGGGCTCAGAGTAGAGCTACTGCTCCTCCACATCGAAAGGAGCCAGCTGAGGTGGTTCGGGCATCTGACAAGGATGCCTCCAGGGCGCCTCCTGGGTGAGTTCTCCTGGGCATGTCTCACCGGGAGGAGGCCCCAGGGAAGACCCAGGACACGCTGGAGAGATTATATCTCTCGGATGGCCTGGGAACGTCTTGGTGTTCCCCCGGACAAGCTAGAGGAGGTGGCTTGTGGAGAAGGAGGTCTGGGCTTCTCAGCTTAGGCTGCTGCCCCCACGACTTGGCCCCGGATAAAGCAGAAGAAGATGGATGGATAGAAAACCCTAGATTAGACTATGCTGAGTCTGAGGAAGCTTTGTCCTCTGATTTCATAGTAATTATAGTGCAAGTTCTCTTGCCATATTTCACTCCTAATGCAGGATTTATTACTCAATCACTCTTTGGTGATGTAAGAGAGGAATTTGTGGGCATTAACACAAATATTAGAAAACGTGTGTGGAGTCGTCTAAAAAGCATGTGTCCTACTCTATAAAATGCTGCCTAGCTGAACAGGAAAGGAGTTCACAAATACTTACGACCAAAATAAAATACCAGAGAAGTGATCATGTCAGATATTTGCATCTCCCAGCAATGTATTGCTACAGCCATTTGGATCAAGAACACATCTAAAACCTGCAGGACACCGGCCCTCGAGGCCTGGAGTCCAAGACCCCTGCTTTTCATTCATAAACTTAATTATCATAATGTGAACTTGTCTGGCAAAAGTAGCAAGTGAAAGCTATTTAATATTGAAATCCTGACCTCCATTTCCAAATCTTTTAGACTTGGTTCTGCACTGAACCCTAGATTTGGAGTAATTGTATAGCATTTGCTCAGTCTGGTATGTTTATGTATAAAAGCCCAACCTAAACAGGGAAATAACCATGACAAAGTCAAGTGTCGCCCTCCTTCTGTCGTCCAGCAACACCTAGTGGAAAAAAAGGGATGGTGCAGGCAGACTGCACGCTTCAACTTTCAAACATTTCACAAAATACCGTAAAAGATATTCAAGTATTTTATCAACTAAAGACATTCAAGTTTAGGACTAAAACTATCCGCACGACGCTGTTCCTGACAACCATCAGACTGTGCTCTTGTGTACTTAAATAAACATTTTATTAAAAACATGGAGAGAACTGACAGACGAGAATGTGCCGGCTATTTTCTGCACTAGTCACATAAACACTGTTGATATTTGCACTCATATGTGCGCTATATATGTGGGAATGTATCATTTTAATAACAGCTGCATAACTTGAACGTTTTAATAACCAAAACATATTCTTGCTGAAGCATTTTATTTTTTTGCCAAACAAACAATGTCATAAAAGAATTTGGGGCATTTGAGGGTAATCTGACTATGTAATGCTTAACAAAAAAAGACTTTCTTACAATGAAAAACAAGAAAATTAGCTACACAATAAATACAGTCATTTTCTTTCTTTTTTTTGTTTTTTTAAAAAACACTATACAAGATGATGTGTTACTGGTGGAGAGCCCCACTGGGCAACACCGTATTTCTACTGAAGGTAGATCAAAAAGTGAACCCCATCCAGTGGTATGTGGTGAGGGGAATGTTTCAATTGATGTACACAGTACAGGCTGAAATATGACAACAACAAAACAAAAAAAAGAAAACAAAAAGTAAAAAAAAAAAAAAAAAAAAAAAAAAAGCATTAAAAAAAAAAAAAAAAAAAAACAAAACAAAAAAAAAAAAAAAAACCACAC
>VUQR01037192.1:122930-136530 GCA_015108515.1 Hemichromis elongatus
AAAACAAAAAAAAGAAAACAAAAAGTAAAAAAAAAAAAAAAAAAGAGTAAAGAGTGATTACAAAAAAAGAGTCCAGAAATCTCATGTATCCTCATGTGTCCAGGCCCTCCAGATGTTTTAAGTCGAGTAATCCTGCACATAAAAATAAGAGCCAAGTCACACGTATAGTTATTCATCAATCACTCGACTAAAGTAATTATTACTTAAATTAAAGACATATTTGTTTTGCTTGTTTTTAGGTAAGGAAGACAAAAACGTCATAAACGACAGGAATCTGAATATTTAAGGTTTCAGGCTGTTGGTCAGACAATCTAAACTTCTGAATTAAAATATCAGCTGACACTTTATTAAAACATAAAATGATTAACTGTAAATCCACAAATTTGAAAAATTCATGTGCCGCAGCTGCCGAAATAATACAAACACAACCTGTAAGGTCTAAATGGCTAGAAAAAACAAAACAGAGTATAATAAAACCAAATCAATTCAACAACAGAAAATGTCACTATAAAAAAAATAAAGTACATTTTATTGATCCGAACAGAATAACACAGAACTAAAATAAATAAATGTCTTAATTAATTAATGTAAGAATAAAATACAATAAGGCCATCTGGCCTCTATAAAGCAAATAGCTAAATTCAATAGATTCAATAAAGCAAAACATTCACTACAAGTAATAAAAAACAGCACAGTAAATGTCAAAGACATTAATGTGTCTCAGTGTAACAGAACGGTGAACTTACAGCTCTGGGTTTCTTGTTAACCTTCATGTCAAACCTGAAACAAGAACAAAGTTCGACAGCGTTAGTCATCTCACATTAAAATCCTGCTTCTGATGGGAATTATGGAGAAAAGCGGTGCCACTACTGTACCATGAAGGAGCCTAAAAAATTAAAAAAATAATAAGCCTGGTAACAATATAACTACATGACCGCATGATTGTTCTTGCTCATACACAACCTCCTAACCAATCCGTCGTCTTAACAAGCAACCCAGCAAGCGGAGCTGAAGAAGCAAAACTGAAATGAATCTGAGTAGAAAGATGTGGGAAAACCCATCAACAAGCAAGAAAATCATATGACGCTCAGAGTGCTTGATGCTGGCATGCATTTAAGAAAATATGTGCATTTCAAAGAATGAAGTGTTGGACATGCAGTATGACTGAGTAACAAAATAATAAGCAGGCTTCAATTCAAACTAACCCTACAGAAGGAGAAAAAGGAATAATTAAAATCAAATGATGCATTAAAAGTTAAAACATGCAAAAATAAAAAGTAAAATTTAAAATGAAAAAGGTTAAAGTTAAAGCGAAGCTTGATTAAAACATAATTAAAACCGATGCAAATAAGTACAAATCAAAAATCGAATTAAAATAAAATAGACGTGAAAATAAAATAAGTGAACATGTGCAAAAATTGAAGAAAAATAAGTAAAAAAACAAATCTAAATCAGAATAAAAAAATATTCAATTTAAATAAAAGAATAAAACTTAAAAACTAGTAAAAATAACAGTTGAAATCAAAATACAAAAAAAAGAACAAAAAATTGATAGAAAAGAATGTCAAAATAAAAATAATAAGAGGACATAGAGAAGAGGAAAATAGTGGATAATTTTGATGATGGAGTTAGTAGCAGGCAGGATGTAAACGTGACAGGAGCAGGAAGTAAAATTCAGACTTACTCAAAGTCATAATCAAACATGGCAGAAGGACTGAGGGAGCAGCATTAGGGGAGGGAAGAGAGCAGCAGCTGTTAGTTTACCAACCTGAGCCTAAAGCCCTACAAGTATATAAAACTGCAGTCCAGACTTTAGAGAGTTAGAGCACCAACCCATCATGCCGCGTTAGGAGGAGAACCTGCTGTGTTAATATGTAAGCAGAAACAGTGAGGCCCGAGTAAACAAAAAAACATGTCGACGTGACATATTAAACCTAATTTGTCTTAACAAACTTGTGATTTATGGAACCTCTGATCTGAATACGTCTAATTTTTGGTCGACCACAGTAAATTTCTTTTACAAAAAATTACCAGAATTTTGTGTAATGTTTACTAGTAAAACCTTGTACACTCACTGCTGTGGAGGGCCACACCAAGAAGGTAAACGCAACTCGTTTTATTTTTATTTTAGAAGTGATGAGTGATGTGAACCAGAAACATCTGTTAGGCTGAATAAAATACCCTCTTTTCTCTCTGGAAGCAGAAGCTCAAATGTCACAAACACTTCAATCAACCTGCTTTAAGACAATTCTTAAGTTGTCAAACTCCAGATGTCAAAAAAAAAAAAAAGCAGCAATTTTATCTCAGAAAAGCCACACTAGATCATTCTCTGTGGACAACACAATTCAATGAGCTCTCGCAGGTACAGGCAGTAAAATGAGAAACAGACTCCCCGGTGTCTCTGATTGAAGCCACAGGGGTTTCATTTGTAGTAGAAACTCTGATGTATCTAGGAATTTTGTGCAAACACGTTCTGTACCTGGCTTGTGAAGAGCAGTCTACATGAACGGCTATGAGCAAATTTAGCTCCACAAGGAGATTTTAACAGCATGCTGACCCCGGCGTGCCTCATTCCCTTATTTAATACCTGTGTCTGTTTTTGTTCTTCCTCTTCTTGTGGCTGCCGTGGTGACTGCCTGAAGAGGAGGAGGAGGCAGCCTTCTGAGGCTTCAGGTCCTGCAGCGTCGAGTCCACATCTTCCGTGTCCTCCTGGCTGGGCTCGTTTTCTTGGTTTTGGAGATCCGGAGAGGTATCGCTTTCTGAGCCGCTGCCTGCCTCGCCTGAAGCAATCAAAACAACAGAGTAAATGACACAAATTACCACCAGTCCATGAAATAGAAACTTTTAATGCTGTTTGGCTCAAAAGCAAAACTCACGTTTTTCATTCATGTGATCTGGTATCCCACCGAGTGCACACACTGCCTGTAAAAATGTCACAGATAGAACAGTTTAGTTAGTACTCTTTGTTATTATGCAGCATATTTGTTTAAAATAATAAGCAAAAGACTTACTGCAACTGATGTAACAGAAGACTTGCTGAATAAACGTTCAGCTTCTTTGAATTTCCTATTCCGTCTATCAGTCTTACTATTGGAGTTCCTGTAAAATTAAAACAAGCAAACAAAAATGTAAATGTAAGTCCTTCAGACATTTTTTTTTTTTTTTTTACAAATTTTAAGTTCTCAGCTGGGCATACTCTTCTTTGTTTTTCCTTCATATTATTACTGTAACTTGATTTCAGCCATCAGCTGTACTCTTCTTCCTCCTGCTGGCTTTTATGCAACTACTACAAGTCAATATCTCACTTTTCATTTAGTGTGAATGCATTTCCACCAAACTGCTTACTTTTGGTTGGTGAGGTATCTGTCCCATCCTCTGATGATGTTGCCATACATCTGGGTGTCTTCTAAGTAGCTGCCTTCAAATGCATATATTTGTCTTTCCAAGTTCACTAATGTCTCCTGTGATAGCGAAGAATGTGGAGGAAAAGAATGAATGTTAGGTATCTGAGTTTTGGTCATTACATTAATCAGCCTGGGTGGTAAACTGTTAACATGCATATGTTTATATACACACAAATTGCGAAAATAAAATAGTTCCTTGTGTTAATTATTCACTTGCATTTGAGTAGAGTATTCAGTGAGTGCGGAAAAGTGAAGACAGCGATTTCTGTCACAATGCTAATGTATTCCTCATGCCTGGGAAGCAATAGTATCACACGTATCTGGCTGGATGTACACAATTACACATGTGACACCAACCTATCGCGAGAACTTGGCCAAACAGGGCGGCTGCTAAATTTGAGCTACGTTAAGTTGTTAGAATATTTTGTCAAAAGCGATGCTTTAAAGTCGGTAGGCGTAAAAATGCTTAAAACAGCTATTCAGAGAGCTGCATGGAGTCTTGTTACTACTAACACTACTCTTCATCAAATGTTATCAATCAAACAAACCTGTCGACCCGCTAACTAACTTAGCCGCTACCGTTAGCCGCGGCTAACATTAGCTTAGCGCGTAGCGGGGCCTCGGCTAACAGCGCGCACGAAAAAATTTCACGCGGTGAAATACTAAATGCGACTTTTATTAACGAAACCAGCTTAACGTCTTCTTACGGCGAGTTCTTGTTTCCTCTTTACGAGCTCAGCGAGCTCCCGGCGAGTGTCCGGGATCTGCGGCGGTGTCGCCTTCGCATGCATCGCCATGACGGATGGCCGATTAATCTGGAAACCAAACAGAAGAGACTCGGTACAATAAAGAAGCCCGCCATCATTTCACCGACAGGTGGCGCAGGAGTCTCGCCATAGATCTGTTTTCACATCACCATAGCAACTGCTTTAAAACACCAAGGAGCTCGAGTAGCGTCATATGGCTTCGAGTGAGTCCAAAATGGAAATTGTTATAATTTCTTAAGCTGAAAACTTGACATAATGGTTTCTTTTATTTTGTAGCTGGTGAAAGATGTTCAATACAAGCTAAGTACCAAATAACGATGAAAACACATCAGGAAAAGAAGAGCTTTTCCGCACAGGCTAAGAGATTTGCTTTTCAAACCAGCCTGGTAGGAAATTTAACTCAATCAAAATTAAAAGCATATTAAAAGAATAATAATAACAATGCCGCATAAATAACGTGTGTGGTGTTTTTGTGTCAGAGTGAAAGTCCAGGCCCGGGAACCTACAACTGCTTTACCAGCACTGAAGTCAACAGTCCTTCCGTTTCAAAGAGAGGCACCACCGGCTTTGCCCCATCCAAGGTCAGGAGATCCACTAGGTATCATCTCGAAACGTCTTTGGGCAGTTATTCTGAAGCCTTGTTGATTATTTCTACTAGTAAAATCAGTTTTGTTTTGTTTTGTTAAATCATACTTTAAAATATCCTTACTTGCCCTCTAAGTTATTTTAATACCAGCATCATTGCTTTTTATTTATTGCCTGATCCAGGATGTTTTTTTCTTACGGGAGACAATAAAGTTATTATATTATTATTGTTGTTGTTGTTAGATTGGTGTATACACCCTGCTTTTCATCCTGTGTTAACAGATTTCAGCTTCACTGCAACCCTAATTTGAATAATCTGGCAGGAGTCGACAGCCTTTAATGTCAAAGGATCTATTTCTGAGCAATTTGTGACCAAAAAACAGTATGGAGCCCCCACAAAACATATTTGAACCTTATATTGAAGGTGACACAGAAGAAATCATAAAATCAGTGTTAGTTATGGCTTCAGTACTCAGTTTAGATTTACCTGAATACTTTTAGTCTAATAAATTTTAATCCCCTGCTGCTACTTTTAAATATCTTCACTTCATCCTCTCTTCCAGGCTGGCAGAAGGCCACAGAGACCCACTCCAGGCCCAAATGCATACAACCTACAGAGTTCCTTCATAAATAAATATGACTTCAACACAGGAGCCTCCAGGGTCTTCAGGCTGCCCATAGCTGTGCAGATGGATGGTCCCAAACATATAACTCCAGCTCCAAATCAGTATGATGTATGTGTGCTGATTATAAAAGTTGATTGAGGGTGTAATCTCTGAGATCCTGTTGTGTATTTTTGTCATTTCTTCTTTCTGTACAGGTCAGTTGTGTGAGGAGAGTAAGCATCTCCTCAGTTGTCGGCACATCACCTTTCCTTTCAACAACCACACGGGACTCATTTTGCTCAAACAAAAATGTGCCATCACCAGGTCTGCTTTGAAGTTTTGTCTTTTTTAGCCTCTTATTATATTTGCACTTACATTTTTAATATCACAAAACTTCTAAAAGGCCACTACGAGGTGAACAGCAACTTATTCCAGCATGGTTCAAAGGCGATCTCGTCACCCTTCAGATCAAAAACTCACAGAATCTTTCCTCCTGTGGACCACCGTGTGCCAGGCCCGGGGGCCTACAGCCCCCATCAGGCACCCACCCCAGTGAAGAAGACCATTCTTCCGTAAGTAACAATAGAATATTTAGGTTTCGCTACTTTTTTTTTCTAATTATCTAACAGTTACATTCTTTTGTGTTTTCGAAGGAGAAGGTATTTTTTGGCAATAGCAGCACCTCCTCAGACTATACCTAAGGATCCTCCTCTGCCGGGCCCTGGGCACTATGACATAGAGAAGTATGACCGGTCATCAAAGCAGTCCACACCCACTGCTGCTTTTGCATCCAGAACTCAAAGAATACCCCAAAAGCCGGTGGCTGATAAGATCCCAGGACCAGGTAATAAGTTAAATGAGGCAGTTTTCTCACATGCATTTCATCTCTGATCTTCTGGGACTTAAACAACAATGCTGCACGTGGCAATGTAGATGTTCTGTAGTCTGAAAGCTCTTTGGTACAGTTATTGTGATACAGTGCTCCCTCGTTTATCGTGGGAGTTACGTTCTAAAAATAACCCGCGATAGGTGAAATCTGCAAAGTAGCCAACTTTATTTTTTACACTTTTCTCAGACATGCATGGACATTTTCACATTTTTCTCTCTTTTTTAAACACCCTCAAAGTTCAAACCTTCATAGAAAAATAAGTCCAGTATTTTAGAATGAAACCAAAGACACCCACGGTTGCCTTTGACGGTGCAAAACGTTTCATCGACATTGTTGTGTTTGTTGGGGAGAAAACTCACAAACCTGCAGTATAGCACTTCAGAGTCTCTCTGCTAGTGATCAAAGATTTATGTAAATTTGACAAGCTGAACGCCTTTTTGTACTGTACAGGAGACACGGCACGAGATTGATTGACAATGGACAAAAAAACAGACAAAAAAAATCTGCGAAACAGCAAGGCCGTGAAAGGTGAACTGCGTTATAGCGAGGGACCAATGCATTGGATTGAATCTGTTGTATATAACATTAGCTATCTTTCCTAGACCACGTGCAGCGTTTCCAATAGTGTGAATGCCTCTAAAACAGACTGCTTGCTAATACATGAAAGAAAGGACAACTGTAGAAAATTCTCTGACATTCATGTGTTGACCAGCATGCTAACATGGACTATACCAGTGGTTCCCAAAGTCGGGGGCTGCACCCCCTAAGGGGGGCGCAGAACCATTGCAGGGGAGGCACGGTATGACTAAAACAAAAGAATACTTGGACACTGCTAGCATAATGGACAGGTTTTTGACGGGGCTCCCACACAAATGCAAAGCAGAAGATGAAGCATCGCCAAATATATTTCCAAACCAACTTCCTTCCAAGCCAAATACTAGAAAATATGATGAAGCATATCTTTCCTTTGGCTTCACCTGCACAACGGTGGTGCCAAGGTAGGTATCCCTGGCAGAATTTGTTTCCCTGCATCGGGAGCACTCAAAGATTTGCATGTAAAAAAAAGGGGGCCTAACAAAAAATGTTTGGAAATCACTCGACTATGCCAAAGGTTTAAAATTTACAGTTATTAGCCCAGAGATCCGTATAAGCAGTTAAAGTATATAAGTTAAAGTCATAAACATATATTATAAATGTTAAAAAAAAAAATCCAGGAAGATAGGTTATAAAATATGCTTTGTTACTGCAGTAATTATCTTAAACTCTGGCTCTCTCTCCTACAGTTTGCCTTTTGTACTGCCTCTCTTGCTCTCTTCTTTTCCCCTCACTCACAGATGGTTCCCCCTTCCTGTTAAAAGGTTTTTCCTCTCCACTGTCACCAAGTGCTTCCTCATAGGGGGGTTGTATGACTTTTGGACTTTCTTTCTGATACTGTAGGGTCTTAATATTAATA
This sequence comes from Hemichromis elongatus, assembly GCA_015108515.1. NCBI lineage: Eukaryota > Metazoa > Chordata > Actinopteri > Cichliformes > Cichlidae > Hemichromis > Hemichromis elongatus. The sequence continues at coordinate 130,634 of VUQR01037192.1, forward strand.
TATATGTCTTGAGGCAACTACCATTGTGATTTGGTGTTATATAATAAAAGTGGAATTGATTGAATCTGTTTGAAACAAGCCACCATTAATAACTTGGTAGCGTAATGGTTTACACATTTGCCTAACTAGCACAGATCCCTGCTTTGATCCCAGGAGGAGATACAAAAACAAAGATCTGCCAAACCAAACATGTGGAGCAATCCCATGTGAATGAAGGAGCAGCCAAAGTAGTTGTTATTGCATTCATGAAAGCATTAAGTAAAACATTCTCTCTCCTTTCAGGTTTCTATAACCCACAGCTCTTGTCAAAGCAGTCCTTCTTTTACAACGGCTCCAGAGTCTGGGTTGCTGTGTGAAGCTTCCAGCTCAGACTGCACCGTAGATACGCACATCTTGACTCAGATGAACTGTGATTGTGGCCATTCTTAGATCGGCACTTTTAGAGTGAATAGGATGAAAATTAAATTTCTCTAGTTCTGTGTTTATGTTGGCCAATCAGATGTAGGAATGTTTGGATGTTTTCGGAAACGAATCATAATCATAATCAGTATTTATCCACTGCGGCGGTGGTGGTGGTGGTCAAATGCCAGAATTCTTGAAAAGCCATATGTTTTGTCCCTGTGGATTTCCTGATGCTCTAAAGTGATATAGAAAAAAGTGTTGGCGCAGTCCCCAGCAGCTGCCAGCCCAGCCAATGGTACGCCACAGTAACAGCTGAGAGCTCGAGATGACACCACTCTGCCAACTGCCAGAGGGCAGGCGGAGGGGTGGAGTGACTCTGTATGTGAGCAATGTGACTGACTGGGCATGAGGCAGGGTGGTGTTTAGCCCAAAAGACAAATGGACGCATCACTCAGTCCCTGTATCACATTGCATTGGGGCCGATAGTCTGTCACAATATTTAAAAATCAAATATTATTATTATCTTATTAATACAAATATGATTGCAAATGTTCTTTTTGTAAGGCCTTGAGCAGCTGTGGTCCCAGATTCTCTTTTACTTCATTTTTTAAAAGAATTTTCAAAACAGAAAACCCAACATAAAGATAAACATACCATCTTTTCATTTTTTTCTGTTGTTATTGTGATTACTGTGCTTTTATAAACCCTTTTGACCACAATAATCATGGAGCGGGTCCTGAGCAGAAACAGCAGCTTTGTGGTTCAGAAAAGTGGAGAAAACTAATGTAAAAGCTTGTGTTTGATCTTTTAAGCTGCTGTAATTAGTATTTTGGTAATAAAAATCTACCTAATGACCACCTGAAATAATGTGATGCTGTGAAAGGAGGTGATTGCAATAAAGAAGGATTATCTTAATACCTCATACGTCGAGGTGATTTAAAATCAGTCTGACTAATCTTTGCATTCTAATGATGTTCAACTCTGTTTCATCAAATAAGTGTTTAACTTTTGTTTTGTATGATTATGCTCACTTTTTTGTTACATTGTTAAAAAATACAGTGTTTGTATTTGTGTGTATACAACCTATTGGCTTACAGATTCCAAGAAATGGTAGGCTGCAGTCACTAGCTAACCAAGCAAAGTGATGATGTTCAAAATACTCTATGATTCAAATGCCATTAAAACTCGGACTTTAAATTAATGACCATTCCCCTTGAAACAAATATGTGTCGGGCAGTTAAATATCCAGATATTGCGTGGGTTTGAATCAATGCAACAGGATGATTGGATGTGTTCGACCGCTATTGAGAAGATAATTGGCATTTTGGGTCAGGGGTAGGACATGCATGGTACAATGGGCATCTTTTGTGTCATTCAACTCTGACCTAGATTTCCACTCAGGATTCTTTAACTAGTCAGTCTCTACATTATAAATTTTCTGGTGTAGCAGTGTTTTTGGAGATAGTAGAGGCCAAAAAGAGGGCAAAATGTGTGTATATTGACAAAAAAAGTTTTAGTACCTCTTTGCACTTTATTAAGGCTTCAAGGTAGGGGTGTGGCTGGTTTAACTGACGTGATAAGAAAAAAACCCCTTCAGATATCAGAATTAAACCAATTAAAGCTCAGCATAAAACCTGCTTCCAGGTTTTATGCTGAGCTAACTACATGCAGCTTCATTATTGACATATAAAGTTGAAAATGTTATGAGTCATCTCATCTAAGGACCTGTGTTTTCAAAAGCATTTAGCCTGGGACATCCTTCCAAACTTCGACGTGGCATGTTGCGTTCAGCAAATGCAGCTGCTAATATGAAAATGAATTTCAAGGAGACAAATCTGCCCCCTGAAAATGACTGACTTTGACATGAAAAACATTTTGTCTCAGAGCCGTTATGGAAACCTCATGCTTATTTCCATCTGCACAATCAGGAGATGCGATCCACTCCAGACCTCAGTGTCATCTGTTTGCGAGGAAATCAGTTGGAGATTTTTTCCCCACCAACTGCAGACATGCTTGACACCCACATTGTGGCAGCTGTAGTTATATTCAGACTCTGACTTCAGCAGTGTGCTTTCCTAATATGTGCACTCGTCCTGTAAAACCAAAGCATTGTGTTCTTGTGGTTATACAATGAGAAAAGCAATTTAAAACTCTGCTTTTGCTGACAGGAAGGTTCTCTCCCACTCGGGTAAAATGCACAGGGAGGATCCAAACAAACGCTTAAAGTGTAACTGTAGGCACAAGGCTTGATGTGTAGCGCTTTTGTGGTTTTGTCCAGGACGGGTCATTAACAGCATGCCTTTGTGGGTGTATAGGACTCTCTTTGAACCTCCCCACTTCCTCGTAAGGTGCAGGCGAGTATGGACATGCACTCCCTCAAAGAAAGGCTCAGTGAGAAGGAGAATTGCTATAGAACGATGCTGCAGGCACATTGAATTTGCTCACTGATCTTTTCTTAAGTTCATTAAGTGCACTTACCAGGTGTTGTACCTAGCAAGGCAAGCACATATACAAAACACATTTAAGCCAAAAAGCATGAGCTGCCACAGAACGAGCAAAAAAACAGTAACAGACACATGAAAGCCAGTTATTAACTTAAAAAAGCAACAAAAGAAGCAGAAATGAAATTAAATAATGATTAAGATCAACAGCAGACCATTAAAAATGATGAAACTTCAAAATTAAAATTAATTGAAGAAGCAGAAATTGAATAAAATGCTAATGTAGGATCACCAGACCACCAAAAGGCTCATCTAAACATCTAAAAATGAGTGTTTTTAGCTCAGTTTTAAATGCTGGTTATGAAGCAGTACACTTAATGCATTTCAGAAAAACGCTCCAGTGGCTTGAAATATTAAAGGTAAAGGTTAGATTTGGCTCTAGGAACAACGAGACAGGCTACAGCGCTGCTTTCTGCACCAGAGTGAACAGCTAATCGTGTCATGTTGTGCTTATGTCTGCTGCTTGGCAGTACACCAGTGGATTGCAGGCACATTTTGTTTTGCTGTAATTTTATGAGCCTGTGTAAAATGTTTAAAGGCACATGGTGTATTTATAGTTGTTCAGAATCACAACATTAGAAGACGACGGGCCTGTTAGTCCATTTTATTTAGATTTGTAGTCCCGCTGGCGCAGCTTTAAGGACAAGCGTTTGTCATTCATTCAGTCTCGTGCCACAAAATATAAATATATACATGTGTGCTGCCTGTCTTTGTATATCTTAAAATATATTTAAAACATACAGACACACAAATGCCTTAAAACCACATTCTTCTTAAAATGGCCCGAGGGGTTGATTCCTGTGGAAGTCTGTGGGACCTCACGTGTATCATTTTGACCTTAGTTAGAAACTTTCCTGATGAATTTATGGCCTCAGTCACTTATGCTGGGTCATACTGTAAATAGTATGTTCATGTTGGTTATTCTAGGAGTCACAATGGTGGATTATCCATGGTATGATCCTTGTTTAATGACTTCTGCTGTCAAACCTGCTCCCCTCTCTCTACACATCTGGTTTTAAAATGCCATAATGGCGACAGTCAAAAATGCTCAGAGCCCCGCAGCCAGTATTTTATGTGCGGTTTCACTGTAACACACATGGAGTACACTGGGCAGGAATGCGTGCCTAGGGTGAAAAAAAGAGCCTTTAACATGAGTACAGCTTGATGGCCAACTCTGACAAGTTAACCCCACCCTGCACGCCGATAGGATTTCTTCCTTAGGTTTGTTATCAGGCTTTAAACACTAAAATCTGATGTAACCGTGCAAGAGTGGAGAGATGACTCAAATCAAAACAACTCCCAAAATGAATTCGTACTGCGTTACACTGGCTGTGTGATCAGCTGACCTGTGCCATCAGCAGATGTCACACGGATCCAAGAATTCGGAAAGTAATGCAAAAGAGCATCGTCACCAGGTGGGCTGAGATAGAGGATTCAGAATGAGGCCAGAGGATTTTCTGTTTCTATTATTTATAGGGCTACTAAAGACAGACATTTGCAGTAGTTAGACAGCGCTTTAATAATAGTTGTTGTGGCATTTGCAATTATCAAAGCACATCCAAGCAGCTACAACACCTCATTAATATGCTTTTCTTTGATAACAGGCGAGGTGTGCTGCAGGCTCTCAAACATAGTAAGACTGCACAGATGTTTGCAGTTACCTGCTGTCCACATATAAAATGCTCAAAATGTCTTAATTTTAATGTTTTTTATGTCCAGTATTCTCAAAGAAGATAAAGAACAAAAAACAGTTTAGTGTGAAAGAATATTACATTAACCAGATAACTTAGAGAGCACATCATTTACACATCCTCCGTCATCTTCCTCTTCTGTCCTCACATTTTTCACATTTACAAGTTTAACCTGATAACATAAGAAGATAACAAGATATCATCTATTAACAAAATATAGCAAAGTAACCTGACTAAATATAAAATGCATTTTTTAAATTATAATTTTATTTATTAAGGGAAAAAAGCTACTCAAACCTACCTGACATAGTGTGAAAAAGTAGTTGTACCACTGTGATTTGGAAAGCTGAGTTCAGTGTCATTAGCCACACCCAGGCCTGATTGCTCCTAAAGCAAGAATGACTAAAATAGAACCTGTCTGACAAAGTAAAGCGGACTAAAAGATCTCAAAAAGCAAAAGCTTATAACTGCATTTCTAAAGTTTGGGGCTCCAGTGAACCACAGTGAGAGCCATTATCCACAAATGGAGAAAACATGGAACAGTAGTGAACCTTCCCTACCAAAGTTACTCCAAGAGCTCGTCAACGATTCATCCAGGACACAAGAACTGCAGGCCTCACTTCTCTCAGTTAAGGTGAAAGTTCATAAACCAATAGTAAGAAAGAAGAGTGAGCAAAAATGTCATCCATAAGAGAAAAAAACATTTACCATAAAACATCTTAATGATCCTCAAGACAAAAGTTTAAATTTTTGGAAGGTTTGAGTTCAGTTACATCTGGAGCAAAACTAACATAGCATTAAATAAACAGAAAATCATACTAAGAATCAAACATGGAGGTGGTAGTGTGAAACTAAGAAATCACAAAATACTCAGCACTGTATGCTTTTCATTAAACTACAAGGGAATATTTTAGACATAAAACGCTACACAAATCTGAGTGAATGGTCTGGATATTGAGTCTGTAGCTACATCGGAGGCATCAGTGTTTAGACTCCTGAGTGTCTTCACCTAGCTAAGTGGGTCATACATATTTTATCTCTCCGGTAATGCTCACATACATTTGGCCCTTTAATACGTCAGTATGTGCTCTATCACCATGTTGGATAATGTGTCCAGCTCTGAAAAGAACCTCAGATGTGCATTAGGAGGATGTTTGTGTGTCTCTGTCTTATATTTAATATCACTTCCATCTATCATGTCCTGCAGCCTGAAGCGACATATGATTATAACCTCAATCTTAATTTTTTAAGCCAAGTGAGCAAAAACAGCTGATAGCTTTTTTCTAATCAGACTATTTATAAA
>VUQR01037192.1:136550-147610 GCA_015108515.1 Hemichromis elongatus
TGTTGAAAGTTTATATTAAAAAAAAAAAAAAAAAAAAAAAAAGATAATGCTTATCTTCAACCTCACAGAAGCCAGATTGGTTCCTCTTCTGAAAATTGTTCCCAATCATTTTCCAAACTTTTATTTAATTATACTGCTACTGCTATGATGTTGGTTTTCTTTTATGTTTTCATGTTTTCAGCCTGTATCACTGACCTCCTGCAGTAACAGGAAGGTCACATTAATTTTTGATTAGTAGCAGATATGTCCCTGTCATCTTTTAAACAAAAGAGACACGACTGAAACAGCGGGTGTGCGTGTTTGCATTAATATTCTCTTTTTTACCTGTCTTTAAATGTAAGCTCTACTGGATACTCTGTTTTCTAGCAGATATATACATCTAAATATTTCACGTTTATAAAGACATCACGTTGTTGAAAGAAAATAAAGCTTTTCACTGTTACAAACGCTTAATTAACGCGAAGCTAATTGCTGTAATTACACCGACAGTGTGTTGTTATGACAGCTCATCCCGCAGCAGGCCGCTTTCAGCTGCCGAGGAGTCATCTGATGGGTCAAACCATTCAGCGGCTCCGACAGTTAAGGGGACACTAATGGCCTGTGTCTGCGGATAAAACCGAAGAGAAATTGTTATAAATGTTAAGTTTGACCTTCAGAAGACTTATTTCGTGACGTATTGCCTCTTCTGTGGCGTAGTTAGATTGTTGATGTTTTTTACACTCGCTAAGTAGTTGGTACAGTCCAGTTGTCCGGCATGCGGTTTTTCGCTGCCAACGAGGTTAAGCCAGAGCAAAGCAGAGAGACTATAACAGGAAACGACGCAATCCTGCCTTCAAAATAAAATTCGTTATGCCTTTAGTTCAAAAGATGAGATATAAAATTAAACAAATTAGGACATTTTAAAAACGTCTGTTAGAAACATAAACACAAAGTTTAAGGGCTCAAACAATAACTGTAAGTTTCAAAGTAATTAAAGGTATACAATACAAATCAGGGGTCACCAACTCCAGTCCTCGAGGGCTACCTTCCTGCAGCTTTTAGATGCATCCTTGTTTTGACACACCTAAATCAAATGAATGGCTTGTTAACAGACCTTTGCCATACTTCATGGCATGCTAAAGAGGTAATCCAATCATTTGATTCAGCTGTGTTGGAATTCATTTCCTGCGTGTTCACCAACGAATCTGGCTACTACTAATTAACTAACTACCAACACATAACAATCTGCAGTTAGAAACACCCTCCAAATGTGCTTACTTTTACTGTACATACATATTCTGAAAATGTTAACTAAGCCATAGTCCAGATTTTAATATGGTGGAACCATGGAACCAAAAGAAACCATCTATCTATCTATCCTCATTAGACCAAAAAACAAAACTTGTTTTCTTTTTTCAGTGGCAGAAACAAGCTTACTGATTTTCCAAAATAATTAATTTTGGAAAACTAAAATGCCACTGAATGAAAAAGCGTTCCAATGGCCAAAGATGTTTTATTTAGAAAATCCTGACCGGAAATCTTGCCTTCCTGTGTCTAACTTATCTGTAGCTTTTTATTCTCACACTGTAGATTTTCCAGTAGAGACCCACAGGCTCTCTGGACTGGACCGAGTCTGCTTTTAAAACACACCCGATAACATTTTATTTTCACTTCAGAGACTCGACGCTGTTTTTTCAAGCCGGATCCGCGTTTATTTCCACAGATTTGGCCACTTTTCCCTTCTACTTGGCTTGGATTTTACTAAGGGCGTGTTTGGGAGTTTCATCTCCTGTACTTGCGAGACTCTGAGGAATGACAGCAACTGGAAAGGGTCTGCGATCCGCCTGAATGGAAACAATGGATTATCAGAACCTCGGACATCATTTCGAGGAGAAGCTGACACTAACAGACAAGAGTGAGTATTTTACGGTCAGCATAAGGAAAATGAGGTTAGAATAAAGGGTGGCAGCAGGGTGGAATCTGATTATTGGTTACTTTAATGTTATCTAAATTTAAAAAAAAATGTTATTATGATTATAATTATAATCCCTGTATAGGTAGCGTGGTTTCCCGTGCAAAGACATGCTTGGATAAAATGAAAATTCATCAGCTGAAGCAGTGCAGCCTATCAGTCTCTCCCTCTAACATCTTAAACGAGATGATGTGTTTGTCCGGCCACGCCAACAGGCGGGTCCTGACCAGCAGAGATCCGGGAAATGCTGCACCGAGCTGTTGTCTCCATTACCAAACAAGTCAGCGGTGGTGCACTGGGTGAAACATGCCCCACGTAGATATATAACAAAAATGTATAGTGTACAATCTCGCAGGAGAGAGGCAGTACAGGTGAATGCATGCAGCTCAAACAGAAAGTAAATAAATAATACAACGGGAACTCGGTGTCATGCTCAATAGCAAATCGGATATTAGATGCTGCAGAATTTCTCATCCATCTGAGCTTTTCACTGGCAAATATTTATAACAAGCAGCCTGAATTAGTGACCCCAGCTGTGTCTTTTACTGTACATTCATATTAATGCCAGTTATCAATTAACATAATCGGTTAGGTTGCCTCTTTATGCTTAAAAATCCAGAAAAAGAGGTATTTTAATTAGGCTTATCTCACCATGACTCTTTTGTGCTTTAATAAATGTGGTATTCACATTTTTTCTGTAGATTGGGAAACTCTCAAGAGACATTCGAGTTAATTTTTTTTATTCCTTTTTAGTGTAGTTTTGATTTATGTATGCAACAACTCCACACACTATAAACACATGAATAATTTATCCAGCCTATGTACTTTTAAGATATAAAAGCACTTAGGATGAACCTCATGCTGCACACCACTGTCATACACATTTGCCACTGACCAGTGCTCACTGGCAGGAGGTGACTTTCTGTTCACTGGCAGCCCAACCCCATTTTCCACTCGATGTGGAGAGCTCTGGATGGATGGAGAGAAGGAACGTCTGCTGCAGCAGCTCTTTATCACCGCAAAGGCATGGTGCTCGCTCCCTGGATGTGTGGGTGTTTGTTTGAAGAGGAATATAAGCCCCTTATTGAGCAGACATATGCATGAAAATGGTTGTTTATTTCTTATAGGAGCCACAGTGTGTGTGTGTGTGTGTGTGTTTTTACCATGGTTGACAACTTTAAAGTAGCTGTTTGGTGCCTTTTCTTTTGGACATCATACGTGCGTTTTTTGAACTATTGTTCTGGAGCAAATTCACCCATCAGTGTGTTATCTAAGATGGGAAAACAAAGAGTGTTTTGGTTCCAGGCCCTTTGCAGACACCGCCGCACGCAGCAGGGTTGACCATCATGTGACGTTTATCAAGAATGTTAGACACCGAAAAAGGCAGGGGCGTTAGATAAACAGGAACATTCTTTCTCTCTGACTTCTATCTAAGAGATGTGAGTCTCATTCTTGCACAAAGAAAGAGCCAAAAGAAAAGCCTGTCGGGGATTGTTTGTTTATGGTGGCCTGGTGCGCCTGCAGGGCTGGGAGAGGGGATTGTTATTCCTTATCAAAGTGGTTTATTCAGGTCTGAGGTTGGCAGACCTCTGGTTTAGCCCCTAATGCACGTGCACCATCCAAATCCCTAAAACCCACCACCCTGCACAGCCCTCCTTACCCCTCCTGACCTCGTCTGCCTGCCATTCCCCATCTACAGTAAAACCAGTCAGCCAGGGACATTACGCCACTTTATCAAAGCCTTGTTTCTGTGCCTGCTGGTGTTTCATAGAAAATGCTAGTTTGGGGGAAATGAATCACAGCTACCAGACTCCTTCGCTTACCCAGGGAGTGCTGGAATCAAGCTAAGCCTCGCCAAGACATGACATGTTCAAAGACACACTGTTTGTGGCTCACAATAGGAGTGGCACCAGCTTCCTGCAACTAGTCAATTCACTTTTTGTCCAATGTCTTTCTAAAGGAGTTCACACTGTACATGCTACAACTCCTTCCTAACTAGTTTTAAACCTCTTCTTTTCTGATATCTGGAGTTCCATCATGTTGACTTTTTCACACCGTAGTGACACTCACCCCGAGTAGTGAGTGTCTCTGTTTGGAGTTAAATGCTCCTCTGTGGAAGTAATCATGAGACGTGGACTCCCTGTGGCACTGTGAGCTTTCCCAGTCATGCTGACGTTATGTTCTTGGAACACTTTCAAGATCGCAGGCAGCCTGGAAATGTAGATTTCAGCCTAGAAACCTTTCACTGCCGGCTTTAGATTTGCCTCTACCCTCCATCAGTTAATTTAGCAAAGAAATAACCCTTGTGTTAGATTTCCAGGTTGTAAATAAAGTGTAATTTAATTAAATTTAAACCGTTTTATTTATATAATGCCAATTCTTATCTTAAGGAGGTTTCAATTGTGACGTAAAGACACTACACTACACAATCAGAAAATGAGCAGGATATAGGAACTATGGGGAGGAAGAACTCCCCTTTAAGAGGAAGAGACCTCCAACGGAGCCAGGCTCAGGTAAGGGCATCCATCTGTCTTTTCTGACAAAAAAAAAACTTAGAGAGATCACAAAGAACAATCAGAAAAAAACACAAACTGCAAGAGAGCGAAGACAAGCAAATAATATGCAGTGGTGAAAAATACTTTTTATTAGTCCAAAAATAATGAAAAATTGTGTTTGTTTATTTCGGGCAACAAGTCAAAAACACATTTACTATAAAGTCATACAAAACCAACAAGCAGCAGGAAAATCAAGATTTTTGCACTAACCCATTAATCTAAACCAAGACCATAAACAGCTGCTGCGGCGGCGGCACTAGGAGTGGTAAACTTTAGATAAAATTACAAATAAGGTTTATCACAGAGCTAACATTAGCTTGTCTGACTTCCTAGCTTGTTATAATTGCTACAGTGGAACAAGATGCTGCAGTATCTGAATTTAGCTTTATATAATTATCTAAATTCTAGTTACATCTTCATGTCTCCAAAAGGTTTTAAAAAAGAAAATTCAAAAGCAATTTAATAAATACATTAAAAAATCATTAAGGTACAGTTATGTCTGGCTATCTAGCTTACAATAGCTAGACACAGTTGTAGCTAACAGTTTTTAGCAGATTACACTACAAGAAAGTGGTGACTTTGGGGTATAATTATTGTACCATAAAACTATAAATCTGTTAAAGTATGTTTGAAACTGTAATCCAGCAATAGAACACTCCAAAGTGATTTCAGCTTTACTCTCATCCTCAGGTGGGAAGAATATTGCATTGTCTTCAGGTTGTGTTAGCTTTAGCCTAATGCCTGAATTGTACTTTGGCTGTTAGCTTGTCGGGGTTAAGAGGGGTTTATGGTTACATTGCAAGTTACAAAGTAGTTTTCCCGCTGAAGCATAGTTTAAGCATTAGGCTTTTAGAGCGGTTTTAAGTTTAATCTTTATGTAGATTTTTCTGTCAGCTGGAAATTGTTAGCTACACTTCAGTACACTGTCAGTGTAAATCAAGCCAACTCAAGTTGCTCAGAAAAAAAAATCAGCTGCTTTTGGGAACCCGTTAATTTAAAATTAATAATAATATTTTGGGGCCAAATCTGTTATCATTGTAAAGAGCATTTGCTCTATTACAGTGAGAGTTTACAGGAGTAGCAGTGCAACTACTCACTTAATTTTTCACATATGGTCCATGTCTAGTCATTACAGTTTATATTGTTCAATATCTGCATTAACACATGTGGTTATTTCACTGGAAGTAGAAAAACAACCCCAGAAGACAAAGCTCCTCTCATCTCCGGCATCCAGACGGGGCTCAAGTTCTCACAGCTCTGCCAAATATGTCTCATTTATGGCCTGGGGGCTTGAATGCTTGTAACTGCGGGTGGGAGGGAAGGGTGTTGAGGGCATCGGCTAGGATGACTCTGGGAAACTGGACTGGGAGTCAACATTTAGAGCTGTTGTTGTGGCTTGATCGTCTCCTTGAAGAAGAAAGGAAGGAAGGAAGGATAAAAGGAGGAGACTAAAAAGAGAGCTAACCCCTGCTGTCCACGTCAGCGTCCTAGTGACCAAATGCTATAAATCACAGTCATCACTCTGGAAAAGCAGAGAAAATGCTCCTTTCTGCTGTTGACTATGAAGAAGGAGAGGGAAGCAGGTTCCTGAGAGCTTATGCACAGATTAGTCATGTTTCCATTCGTATCCGGCATTCAAAAAAGCAGAATCCATGAATGGGTCATTGATATTAATAATCCGTTTTGCAGCATAATCCTTTTAGAGAACGGTGTGAGGCAAGGTTAGTCATAAAGGTAGCTGTCATATCACATTTAGATTAGAGTCAACGAGGTGGCAACACCTACACTTCTGTGCACATCTGTGACTATTTTAGAGATAATGTAGGAGGAATAAGAAGAAAACATGCTTAAATTATATATTCTAACTTTATGTATGAGCAGTCAGATTTCTACCAGTAGTTATTACAACTAAGATAAATAAATGCTCAAGGCACAGCTTTGCTAGAGCAATGTATAGTTAATGGCTGTGGCCAATGTTGTATATATCTATGAGTAAACAACTGCTTAGTTTGACAGTCACCCTACCACCCATGTAGATAAATAAAAAGTAAGACCCATCCCTTAGTTATGTTGCCATAGGCTCAGGCTGATGGGGGACTTCCCAAGTCTCTCTTTCCTGTCTCACTCTAGCCCTTTGCTTTTCTCTTTGCCCTTAGCCCACAACTAGAAGCCCCGCCCTGATTCTGGAGGGGCTTGCTTTCTGGTTCGAGATTCAATTTTTTAAATTATATAGTGCCAAATCATAACATTGGTTGCCTGGAGACACTTCATATCGTAAGGTAAAACCCTTACAATAGTACAGAAAAAAAGCCAACAATCAAATCACATATTATGAGTAAGCACTTTGCAACAGTGGGAAGGAAAATCTCACTTTCAACAGGAAGAAACCTCTGGCAGAACCAGGCTCAGGGAGGGGCGTTCATCTGCGAAGATACACAATGGAAGAGAGCCAGAGATTATTATTAATAACTTATGATGAAATGCAGAGTAGTGTATAAACACATTGTGAATAAAAAAGGTGAGTGAAGAAGACGTAGCGTTTCCCACTGAAAACGCTACGTCCAGATGAACAGAATCAACCTTTGGAGATTTACTTACCTGGATGATTGAGAATGCATCAAGATGCATCAAATAAAAGCCCTAAGCAGCCTACGCCTATTGCAGTGTAACTAAGGGTCGATTCAGGGTCACCTGATCCAATGCTAACTAAATGCTTGATGAAGAAATTTTAAGCCTAATCTTAAACGTAGAGAGGTTCATTAATCAGAATGTAAATGTGTGGGAATGTTAGATAGAAAAGCACTTTTCAGATAACTTGGAAGGCAGATGCCCGAACTCTGGAATAAGTCACTCCCTAGTTCAAAAAAAGCAATGAAAAGCAGGATTTGTTTTGGTTTTTAGCAAGGTCAGAGCCATTCAGGTATCACTAGGAGTACAGCATAATACTTATTTTTTGTGCTTAAAAAACACATTCAAGGATAGAACCTGATCAGTGCTTTGCATAGAGCTTATTTAACTCAACTAGGAGGTTCCCTTAGATATCCTAGTCAGACATCCCAACCATCTCAACTGGCTCCATGAGACTTTTTTTGTCTTGTCGAACAACAAAACAACACAGTGATCTGCTACCCAAGGCCAATGGATTAACCCTATGAGACCTAAGTTATCACAGGTGGCAATCTTGACACCAACCCCATATTTTGGAAAAGAGTCACTCAGAATGATTATTGTTTTGTTCTTGGATTTTAAAGCCACTTAAAAACAGCTAATTAAAATAAAAATTACACATGTTGATTGCCTAGGAGCAGAGCTAGTGTTGGATTTGGCTCAAATCGTGACTTAGACCTCAGGGAACAACATAGGGATATTGTTTTCCACCTTAGCAACATGGGACAAGGCCATAAATGGAGATCTTGTGGCTGGATATATGTCTGGAAAAACCTTTCTATCGATTATGGGTTTTTTTTGTTAAAAATTCATGAATTTTTCTTTGTTCTGCAACTCGGTACACAATCAAAAGAGCTAACCAGCAAACCAGATAATTTCACTGAACCTTTCTCAGGTTCATCAAAATGATACCTTTTTAGAAACATCCGTTTAATGGGTAATAATGCTGCACATTTCTGGATTTTTGTTTGATTTTAAATGTTGTTCGTGAAAAATAAATAGCACAGGGAAAATATTGTCAAAAGTATCATTAAAAAATGGAAATGACTTTCCAAAGAATAGTAACTGCTTTTATACGTGTCCTCAATTTTCAAAATAAAACACTAAAGCAGTATTGAGCTTTGATACCTTACCCTAGTTTCAGTTGAAATTAGCCTTTCCTCTTAGCGCTGCTCTGCACTTCAATGTAGCCTAAATACTCTGAAGACGCCCTTTGATGTATGAGAAGGAGCATACAGTATTGATTGTCTCCTCGGGGCCTTTTCAGTGAACCAGAGGTGCCCAAGGCAGTTTTTTTCTGCCTTGGGCACTGAGACTGTCTATTAACATTTAATAAATCTGTATTAATGCAGCCAGATTTATCTCTGATGCCAACGAGTGGGTTTTATTTTGTGTGCGTGTGTGTGTGTGCTGCAAAGGAAACCCAATTTTCTCAATCCTTTCCTTCAAATAACATATGTCTTGTTTTATTTTTGATAAAAATCTCATTCAGCAGTCATTCAGCTGTATCCTGTATTTTACCCATGCTGCTTTGCAACATATCCTGGATGTATTTGTGGATGTGCGGTTTGGACCTCGGGGAAATCACTAACAGATGCAGCTCGTCTCTTCTGCTTTGAAGTGTGTGTGTGTGGAGATAACAGCCCTGTTGTAGCTCCGCTTCATACTCATGCCCACTTTAACAAACACACACACACAAACACACACATGTCCATCACCAGCCCTGTTACAGGACCCACAGGCTCTAATATGAGAGTGCAGATGATGTGATGGCGCATGCTGTAAGACTGCAGATGATGATAATAAAAATACATGTATGTGGGCAACCATCTTTCCTTGCAATGATCACCAGAGAACCAGAAGCTTCGATCTTGAGGTTTGTCAGATGTTTTCCTCTCTTTCTCGTGTTTTTCTGCTCTCCACATTGTTATTTTGGAAGTGCGGATGAGCAGCATTAAATCAGTCAAACTGCAGCTTTTTCCTGCTGCACCAGTCGATTGATTATCTCCGCAGCCTCCTACAGTTTCGTAACACCACACCGCTTCTTCCATTACCCGCTGCGAGCCCCGGCGCTCCAGCTAGGAGCTCATTGTGTCTTTTTGTTCGCTAAAAGGTTCCTTGAAAAGCCCTTCAGTTAAGTGGAAAAGGAAGACCTGCAGAAGGCTGCAAAAAAAAGAAAAGCGGATGGGTTTTCTTCTAGCCTTAAACTTTGAGTTTCAGCATTTTGTTTGATGTGTCTGACGCTCAGAGCTGCAGTAAATCACGTAGAGGCTTTGTGGCCTCAGTGACGCATCTTTTGTCCTCAGGCTTGTTGTTTTTCCTCAGAAATCACTAAACAGCTGATGTTTTTGAAGCTGAAGTTTTTGATGCTGCAGCAACCTTTTCCTAATGATTTTAGGGGAAAAGCAGCATTCACTCACATTTATGTCATTTTTGAGATAAAGGATTTGTTCAGTTAAGTATTGTTGCCTTGTATATTACAGTTGTTGTTTTAGAAGGGATACAAAAAGCACATTAAAAATTAAAAGATGCATTCATTATTTTTAAACTGCATATGCATCCTGCTGTTTTAGCTGGTTTCCATTTGTACTGATTTACAACCTTATATGTCTCAGTTTTTCATGATTTTCATAATTAGCTCGTCTAGCACCGATCTGGCAGTGCAGGATTTTAAATATTGCTGCAGGTAACAATTGTAACAATTCATTATGGAATGAAAAAATTCTGAAATATAACAATTATCTTATCTGAAGACTAAGAGATCCAGCTATTATTTACATTTTGCACACCAGAATCACTCACACACGAAGTAGATTTTCTCACTAACTGCTGCTTATTTGATTTTTGCGAAGGGTCGGTTTGAACCAATTTAAACTTTCTTTTTTAGTACTGAAGCTCTAGTACAAATCAGTGTCCTTTGTTGACCTGTTGTTACCGGGCCAAACTCACACCAAAAGCAGACCTCAGCTGAGATTAAACTTGGTCCGTCATCACACCTCGCTGTGCTGCCAGGCCAGCGTGAGTCAGCCAGTCAGAGTTATGCCCTACTTTATGAGTCCAAAACAAGAGCGTGGTGGCGGGGCAGCTGGGGTCTATATATGCTTGTGTTGGTCTGATGTTTCCAACAGAGGTTTCCACAACAAAATTATTTTGTCAGCTTTGACTTTTTACTACAAACTGCAAGAAAGTTCTCAGTGAGTATGTAAATTTTTTAGGACAGTGCAGAGTAGCAGTGTAGTGACAGGAAAAGCAAATAAAGAAAACGGTATTTGGTATACAGACATGATGTCATCGGCCGTGTGACTCATCGTTGATCTTGATTTGTTTATTTCTTACTTCTACCTCGTTTCACTTGTCTCTGTCATAAACGACTGATTGATTGTCTAGGATTATCTTCACTTTGATTTGGGTGTATCCCAGATTCCTTTGTAACCTGTTTACACTTTGCACAAATGGAAGCAGTGCCCGCTTCCATGTAAATAAAACGACACCGTCAACACAAACAGTTCTGTAAAACTGCAAACAATGCAACAACAGAAAAACAACATTACCAGGACATAAATGCTTAACATGTTTAGTTATTGTATTAGCAGCACGCACTGTTTTCTTTGAGTTTGGTTTCCTTCAACTCTGGAGGTTAGAAATCCATGAATACGAAGGCTGAGATTTTGGCTCATGGGGATTACTTGTACACACGCCAACCGTGAACGCCATCATTTGAAACTTTATCAATGGTTAATACTGAGCATCCATCAGTTTAACAGTATGTATTTATATATGACAGGAAATACAGAAACATGTACTTTACTTTTTTGGCCTCTTGTCTTTTTCCACTAAAAACTTTTTGAACTGTTGCCTAATGAACATGGACATTTTCGTAACACTGC